>WBNM01027204.1:4526-16714 GCA_013399055.1 Ramphastos sulfuratus | reverse complement strand
TGGTGTCATCTGCACACTTGCTGGTGACTGACTCGATGCCCTCGTCCAGATCATCAATGAAGATGTTAAAGAGGATGGGGCCCAGTACTGATCCCTGGGGGACACCGCTAGTGACAGGCCTCCAGCTGGATGTGGCACCATTCACCACCACTCTCTGGGCTCGGCCCTCCAGCCAGTTCCTAACCCAGCACAGAGTGTTGCCATCCAAGCCACAGGCTATGTGATTTTCCAAATTGAGAGCGTGGAGCTGTTACCAAGAAAAAGGTGGCCTGATACAAGACTCTTACCTGTGGCACCCCATAATGTCATTGTGAGTTTGCATTGCCCTTATTTTCTTTTCAGATTTCTCATTGAATCTGTACCAAATATATGAATCCTTCATTGAATGTAATGTGACAAGTCCTCCTTTAGAGCAAACAATAAGTTGAAATTATATCCACATGCAAAATGCAGATGGATGTCTCTGGATCATTGAAACCCTGTGAATAACCTCAGCAGCAGTGTTTGAGATGCTTGGAAACTCTAAAGAAAGGCCTTTTCAGTCAGATTTGTCTGAAGGATGTGTGAAAATGCAAGCAGAGCAGCTATTTCAGATGTTTTTCTGAGCTCAGAAAGCAAGACTTTGTAAATGCCAATTAAGAGGATTGCATCATATGTACTCTATTTTATTGCAGTTTTTCTCTCTTATCTGAAATAAACTTCTTAGGCCATTAAAAAAAATTCTCAGATCAGAAAGGGTAACAAAAAACTCCTCTGAAAGTATTTTGTGTAACTTTAAGAGCAGCCATGGAAGAGCCGTTCTAGGTGTTCCTGCTTGTTTTCCCTGCATGAATGACTTATGCAAAACCCTAGAACAAATCAAGGTCTGGCAATGCCAGGACAAGGGACAATGGGTTTGACGTGGCAGAGGGGAGATTGAAAGTGGATGTTAGGAGGAAGTTGTTTGCAGTGAGGGTGGTGAGACACTGGCACAGGTTGCCCAGGGAAGTTGTGGCTGCTCCCTCCCTGGAGGTGTTCAAGGCCAGGTTGGAGGAGGCCTTGAGTGACCTGTACTAGTGGGAGGTGTCCCTGCCTATGGCAGGGGTTGGAACTAGATGATCCTTGAGGTCTCTTCCAACCTTACCAATCTATGATTCTATGATAAATGAAAGTTTATGTGAGGAGAAAGATATTTGAAAACCAAAACCTGATCCTGCTGTTGGAAATGATAAGCTGTACACGTGTGAAGTAGTACACAGAGAGTGGCTTCTTAAAGTACATCTGATAGATTCAGGACATTTATTCTGAAGATATAATAGTGGCGAGGGATTGAAAAGAGAACCAAGTGCAAAATTGTACTATTGATACATTTTTTACTGAAGGTGATGCTTAGAATGCAGGGAAGTACATTAATAAGTCAGTAAAAAGTATTTGGTGTATGTAAGAGAAATGGCAGTAAGACACAACTTTTGTTAATGAAAGGCAGGCTTTGTTCTAGTCCATTGGATAAATACATGCTTCAATAACCAATTTCACAGTTGGCTTGTTACCTTTTGGGAGACACACCTAGAAGTTAATTCCTTTAAGTCAAAGTTGATAAAAGCAGTTTTAGCTTTTAAGAACGCTCCTCTTACACTGAAGAACCTGAATAATGCACTCCTAGTTAAATTATTGTAAGCAATACAAACATCTGCTAATTTCCACAATTAGCCCACACTGGTGGTATTGCTGTCTGTTAGAGCTGCCAAGACCTACCAACACAATGTATTCCTAATCTGTGAATCTACCTCATGTCAGAGTGCTATGGAGGGGTAATTAATTAATGCAAGATATGATTTTTCAAAGATTAATGTTGCTTATTAATATTCATTATTTAGAACTCTTGTCACCCTGAGCACTGATTGTAATAATAATCAGTCNCAAGGGCAGAGCAGGTTGTGTCACCTGCTCATCTCCTTTTATCAATACAGCTCGAGACTAACGGCCTTTGGACACAGAATAGCCAATCAGGATGGCAGTTAGCCAAGCTTGACCATATTAGGTGAAACCATAGACTTGCTTTACCCTTTTTAGGGCAGAACACAGCCTTGCACAATGATTTTTCTATGGAAGGCAGTAATTGCACTGCTCTGACCAAGTTACCAGCTGCAGGTTAATTACTTTTTGTGAAGATTTCTATGTCTTTCACATATTTTCTGAGTCAACAGAAGCGTTGTCTTGTGCTGCATGAGTGGCACTCTTGCTCCACTCAGCTGTTTCACCAGCAATTTTTTTTTTAGTCTTTCCACCTGTGCACGTAGAAGCAAATTTAGCAGTTATAGCAAAAGAGAAGGCTTCCAGGAGACCTTAGAGTAGCCTTCCAGGATCTGAAGGGAGCCTACAGGAAGGCTGGGGAGGGACTATTGACAAGGTCTTGTAATGACAGGACAAGGGGCAATGGGTTTGAAGTGGCAGAGGGGAGATTGAAAGTGGATGTTAGGAGGAAGTTGTTTGCAGTGAGGGTGGTGAGACACTGGCACCGGTTGCCCAGGGAGGTTGTGGCTGCTCCCTCCCTGGAGGGGTTCAAGGCTAGGTTGGAGGAGGCCTTGAGTGCCCTGTGCTAGTGGGAGGTGTCCCTGCCTATGACAGGGGGTTGGAACTGGATGATCCTTGAGGTCCCTTCCAACCTTACCATTCTATGATTCTCTGATTCTCTGATTCTATAATCTAATATAATCTATTGTATCAGCAGATACAATAGATTTAGAATTGCTGTTGATAAATGCACTTGCTGGCATGAATACTTAATAGTACTAGTGTTAGTAAGAGTCCTGCTGCTATGGCAGGGGGTTGGAACTTGATGATCTTCAAGGTCCCTTCCAATCTTACCATTCTATGATTCTATGATTCTATGATTCTATTCTTCACTGTCTAGTGAAGATGTGCTTTCATAAAACCTCTGTAGAACTCTGTAAGAGTGATAAAAGTAATCTTTCAAGTGCTTAGTTCATGCTCCAAGGCCAACAATACTATTCCTTATAGACTCTTTCATGTCTTGGATACTGCTGTTTCCACCCTTTAACATCTCCATGTCCATGTGAAATGCTTTTCTTGCAGTCCCTTTGTAGGACTAATGAGTCTCACAAGTTTATTAAAGGTACCCAAAGAGTCTTCCTGCGGTTCAAATGATTTCTTGTTGGGAGGGACAACCCCCCCAAAAAATACCCAACAAAGACACTCCTTATGCTTGTTGAAGTTAGCTGTAGCATTCTTTCATCAGAACAACTCCATCAAATTGCCCTCCTGCCTTCAGCATGTCTTGGAAATTAAGAGTCCAACTCTTTGATTGTACAATTAGAAGCAAGACACGTAAGGGGGAAAATAAAACTTCAAAACAGTTGTTGAGAGTACTTTACAACCATGTTCTCTGCTGTTGAAGCAGTAGTATGATGGGCTGTTAAGTCAAGCTTTCTTCTCAACCCAGTGTCTCATGAGATTTCCACTGTGCCTGTACCTTCTCAACCAAACAACTGCAACTAGCTTCTAGGTTTTCAGGAAGATATTAATAACACCTGCAACATCACAGGCATTAAAGTTGCTCTGTCTTTCTCTGCTACTTTTTTGCTTGTTTTTCCTGAGCAGCCTTCTATGAAAAAATAATGAGAATGAGATGCCTAAAACCTTGATGATGTGGTTGAGAGAATGATTTGCTATTCTGCAAAGTAGGGTTGTAAATAACCTATCTCCTGTCACACTTCTCTCTTCAGCCTATCTATTTCCAGTGTTACACCTACCATAAATTTAGAATTGGTGTTTATATTGGTAACAGAAATTGAATGCTTCATAAATTCTTCGTGATAGTGCATTGGCTTTTCTGCTGAATTACAGAGTTGAGCTGTACCAGTGATTGTGGTCAGGGAAGAAGTCCTGGGAATAGTATCTTCTGAAGTAGACATAGAGGAAATTAACTGGAAATATGATAATCTGGGATTTTCTTTTGTATTTTATGATTAGAAAAGCTTTATTCTGTGAAGCAAGAAGTGTTTGTGCTAGAGAAGTCATGCTAGATTTAAGAAATATATATATTTCATATGTATATATTTCATAAATATATATATGAGACATNGAGAGAGAGAGAGATGGGGAGGAAGAGACAGATATATATATATATACACATATATAATATATATATAATATATATATGATACATATATATATATATATGAAGATGGTTATCTAAGTCAATATGAAAATAGAAAGTAAAAAAAAAATTAACTAGATGTCCTAGGTTAAATCTTCTGGATGAATTTAAATGCTTTCTTCAGCTGAAATTTATCTGCAGAATGCTAAATCTTGGAATTCTGCTTGACCCTGTCATAACTTACTCATACAAAAGCTTACCTTACTTGCATCTCCCAATAGTTAGATTTGTTCCTGTATGCAGCCTCTTAGGCTATTTTAAAGAACCTTGGGGGGTTTATGGCTTATAAATAGCTATATTTAAATGACACATTATTTTTCAGTCCAGTGAAACAAGCTCTATTTTCACAAATTAAGAACGTGCTGAGTGGAAGTAGCCAAATTACTCTTCCAGACATGCACCATGTAGTTTCCTTCTGAGGAGCTGGGTGAATCTGTGCAACTTTCAGTCCAGCCTAATAAAGCTACTTTTGATTGCAGGACTCAACATAGCTTGCTCCTTGCTATGTTGTCTTATTGATGTCTAACTCTGTCTCATGCAGCTCAGTAGGATGCAAGGTAAAAGTAGTTTTGTGCTTTTTCAGCTGAGAAGGGATAAGCTGGTATCCCATTATGTGTGTTTTCAGTACCAGTTGAGTAAGGAAACTGGAGGGAAAGCAAAGAGGAGAGTATATTTTATCCTAGATATTTGTACATATCTGAAGCACAAGCTCTGTGAAGTGAGAGATGTGTATGAGGAGGACATCCATCAGTGATAAGTAACTTTCTTTCCATGAATTAAGAATGTTTCTAGGCTTTGTGATGTGTCTGCCAGCTAAGGCCTAGTTTTACTGCATTTTTGTCTACAATGTTTCCTGTAATGTTTAGAAATTATATTCTTCATGTCCTAGAAATACTATTTTTTTTTTAATAGAACCTTTTCTTAGGTACATAAAATTCTGAGATCTTACTTTTGACAGGTGATTGAGAAAGAAAGAAAGATGAAATATTGAAGACAGCCCATAAAGACTTGAAAGTAGCCTGGGAAGTCAGTAAAGCTTTTTAAATAAAAATAACATCTTAGTAGGTAAAGAATATTTCTCAGTATGGCTGTGAAATACAAGCTCAGTTACTATAAATGGATTGTAGTAAAGCTGTTTCTTGAAATGGTGAGATTTATACATTTNTTAGCCTGAAACCAGCACAACTGATAACAAAAGCCACTCTATAGTCCATCTCTAGACCTGAGGTAATGAACCTACAGACTGTAGTTTGTTACTTGCACATGCAGAGAAATGTTTGTGCTCATATGCACTCACTTCTGGTGTTGCCATCAGCTGCATTTACAATGGTGGGCCTTGAGGCTGATCTTCCATCGGATTGTCCTCATTGGTTTATGATAGTGCAAGCCTCTTTGAGCTTCAAAACGCTGTGGGTTTGGGTTTTTTTCTCTGAAAGCTTTATGCTCTGGTAATAACATATGTGAAACTATAGATACAAGTCCCCTGTAACTTGATTTCTAACACCATGATGGGATTAGATTAATTTTGCAAAATTCTGATTCTCATTTGTAACAGCAGGTATTATGGAGTGAGGATTTCTTTTTCCAAAGTGAATATAGTTTATTACTTTTGTTATCCAGGGCTCTCACCAGCCACCAATTTTATAATAGGTTCTTTGCAAAGGTCATGAAAACATTACACAGAGGAAATGGCAAAATCTAGAACACTTAAGAAGTAACTAGCAATAACATAACAAACATTAAACCATTAGAACTGGAAAGAGGTTCTTGGGGGTTGGTTATACCACTTGCCCACTAGAGGGACTTGAGAAGCTCCTTTCTGCTTAAGGCAGAAGGCATCCAGATTCACTTAAGAGTTCAGAGAGTTTTGCAAAAGAGGCTTTTGAGGATTTACTCACAAAAGTTATGCCTCCAGGCTCCCAGGGCAAACTGCAGTTTCCAGACAGTACCCAAACGCTTACAGGGAGTTCTGTTGGTGTCTTCTTAGCCTTCTAGTCTTCCCAGACATTAACAGGGTGCTGAGAGAGAGGCAGATGATCTCTGACCTGATCCTGGTTCCTCTTGGACTCCAGATTCAGCACAGAGCTTTGCAGAGGGGCATGCAGGATGACTTGCAGATGTGCAGACAGGCACAATGTTGTGCTGGCTAAATGAGCCTACTGCATGAAGGCAGCTAATGCCACTCTTCTGGTAAACTGAGACAAGGCAGTTTCCAGGTATAGAAACCCAAAGTATCAAGGCTTGTTATTATGTAGCAGAGCTAGCTTGCAGCTTAGCAGAGCACGGCAGGATGCAACAGCAGAGAACAATGGGACAGAAGCTCATTGAGACAGAGCACAGTAAGGCAAAAGCACATTGTGGGTACCTGCTCATGNTGCCACTCTTCTGGTAAACTGAGACAAGGCAGTTTCCAGGTATAGAAACCCAAAGTATCAAGGCTTGTTATTATGTAGCAGAGCTAGCTTGCAGCTTAGCAGAGCACGGCAGGATGCAACAGCAGAGAACAATGGGACAGAAGCTCATTGAGACAGAGCACAGTAAGGCAAAAGCACATTGTGGGTACCTGCTCATGTCTTTTTAGCAATACAGCCTGAGACTAATAGGTCTTTGGCCACAGATTAGCCAATCAGAATGGCCCTTAGCCAAACTTAACCATATTAGGTGAAGTCCGGGCTTGCTTTTACCCTTTTTAGGGCAGAACACAAAAAAGTGTATAAACACATGGGGGTACCCTGTTAACAAGTTAGAAGGAGAAGAGGAGACTCAGAGGTGTTAGGCCTTTTGTTTTCCTTTCCCACAGTTGCTTCCCTTCAAAAACAGGAGAGAGGCAGAAAACATGTCTGGGCAAGACAGGACATGTTTAGGCCTAATTTGGCCTATTTTGGCCTTCCAAAACATCATTACAAACCCTGTTGGAAAGTTGGATTCATACTCTGCTGCTTTCTATCCTCATTACTCTTTTCGTCATGAGAATGAAATTTTTCATCTGTCATACAAGCTGGAAAGGACAGGAGCCTGCAATAACCTTTCCAGTGCTGTGCAGTTTGACAGGCTGTGCCTATCTGCTTTGTTCTCTACAGCAGTTTCTCAAACCATGTGAGGGAGAGAGTGGACCTATGTCCATCTCAAGGTATAATACATGACAGACAGCATTGCCTGTATTCGGGACACTGCAACTTTCCAAGTAGAACTGGTTGCAAAACGAATTAGAATCATAGAATCATAGAATGGTAAGGTTGGAAGGGACCTCAAGGATCATCGAGTTCCAACCCCCTGCCATAGGCAGGGACACCTCCCACTAGTACAGGTCACTCAAGGCCTCCTCCAACCTGGCCTTGAACACCTCCAGGGAGGGAGCAGCCACAACCTCCCTGGGTAACCTGTGCCAGTGTCTCACCACCCTCACTGCAAACAACTTCCTCCTAACATCCACTTTCAATCTCCCCNCATGAGGTTGGCCTGGGCACAGCTCTGCAGCCTGTGCAGGTCCCTCTGAATGGATCCCTGCCCTCTAGCAAGTCGACTGTGCCACACAGCTTGGTGCCATCTGCACACTTGCTGAGGCTGCACTGATTCCTCTGTCCATGAATTGCATATATTGGAAATGTTGTTGCTGCTACCTGGCCCCCTTTTTCATTCACTCGTGTTCCAAGAATGGAGATGTCTAAAACTATTCCAATATTGAATTCATAACCTTTGTTTCTACACGTTCATGATTGACTTGCCAGTATTACATATCCTGAGTGACTGAATTCCTATCTAAAGCAAATCCAAACAGCTGCCAGTAGTTTACAATATTTAGCCTAAAATTTCCCACTTTACTTTTTAATTTATTCTCATTACCATAGTTTATGCCTGTAAATCACCCTGTTTTATCAAATTTCATTCCTTCCTTTCTGTTTGCCAGTGAGACCTTGATCTTTGCCTACTGACAAGGACAATTCCATTCAGGCTACCTCTGATCCTTTCACAGAGCTGTGTCCCTTACCTCCACAGGGTTTATTTCCTTCTTTATTTTCTTTGTAAAATGTTAATTAATTTTATAAAATTGTTATTGGAATGGCAGCTTCTTTTCTTTGGTACCCTGAAGGATTGCAGCATCACTCGATGCTGTCCTTTCTCTTCCCACACAAGAAAATCTAACTCATGAAAAATTTTTCAATACTTGTCTTAATTCAGTAAATCATATTAGAGGAAATGCAAGAACATAACAGCAATAAAAGGAACACCAGTTTATAGTAAAGTTTGGCTTCAGCATTGAAATCAATTAACCTAACACCACCTAGACTTAAAACAAACCAGACTCTACTACTCTTGTAGTATGCATTATTCACTCTTTAGTGTGTCCTATTTAATTCATGATGTGACAGAGAAGGGTGCTTTAGACAAGTCATTATTCTAATCCATTTCATTATAATGTACAGCACCTTCTAAAAGCCTTTATGCTTTGTTTACTTCAAAGAGACCATGTATAAAACAGGCAGTAAAAGCTCAGTCCATGAAGTCAATGACATTATACCAGGAATGGCTTTTGGTCCATTTTCCTTGTAGATACTCTTGAACTATTAACCTTTTATTTTGTTTGATTGTTCAGAAAATTGAAAGGCCTCATGAAGGGTCCTGAACCCTTCTGTGGAGTAGTTAAAGTGACAAAGCAATTGTAAATATTTATTTAAAATTAGAGGATTGTAACATATTGGGGAAAACAGATAAATGTGGGCAGACACAAAAGAGAGGAATGCTGATGGACCTTGTGCTAACAACCACTGAAGGTCTGCTTGGGGACGTGAAGGCTGGAGGTAGCTTTGGCTGCAAGGACCATGAGGGTCAAAGAATGCTGGCTAGTATTGAAGTGTAACTTCCTCCAAGCTCAAGATTGGTGCATCCCCAAGTAAGTGAGTAAGTGTGGTGGAAGGTCCTAATTCTACGTGAAATACATATCCAAGATATGTCACTCCATTGTCAGTGCCATGGACAGAGGAATCAGTGCACCCTAAGCAGGTGTGCAGATGGCACCAAGCTGTGTGGCACAGTCACTTGCTAGAGGGCAGGGATCCATCCAGAGGGACCTGCACAGGCTGCAGAAGTGGGCCCAAGCCAACCTCATGAAATTCCACAAGGCCAAGTGTAAGGTCCTACACCTGGGTAGGCACAACCCCAAGCACAACTCCAGGCTGGGTGGGGAATGGCTGAGAGCAGCCCTGAGGAAAAGGACCTGGGGGTGTGGGGTGATGAAAAGCTCAAGATGAGGCTGCAGTGTTCATGCAGCCCAGACAGCAACTGTGTGCTGGGCTGCAGCAAGAGCAGTGTGGGCAGCAGGGCAAGGGAGGGGATTCTGCCCCTTTGCTCTGCTCTCCTCAGACCCCANTTAAAACTTAGCCAACTTGTTTGTTTGCTGTTGCTGCATTTGTTTGCTTGCTACCTGTCCTGCCTCTCCTATCAACAGCAGATGCTGGACATGCTCCAGCACCTCTATGTCCTTTCTATAGTGAGTGGCCCAAAACTGAACACAATACTGAAGGCATGACCTCACCAGTGATGAGTACAGGGGGTGAGCACCTCTCTCTTCCTGCTGGCTACAGTGTTTCTAATGCAAGCCAGGGTGCCATTGGCTTTTTTGGCCACCTGGGCACACTGCTGACTCGGCTGACTACCAACCAATACCCCCAGGCTACTCTCAGAGTTGCAGCTTTTCAAGCACACAAATCCAAGTCTGTAACTTACCACGGGGTTGTTGTGACTCAGGTGCAGCACCTGGCACTTAGCCTTGCTGAACTTCACACAGTTAGCCTCGGCCCATCAGTCTAACCTGTCCAGATCCTGCTGTAAAGCCTCCCTACCCTCTAGCAGATTGACACAGCCACCCAGCTTGGTGTCATCTGCAAACCTACTGAGGGTGTCCTCAGTCCCCTCATCCGGACCATTAATAAAGATGCTAAAGAGAACAGTCCCCAGGAGTGAACCTGGGGGACACCACCAGTGTGATTTAACTCTGTCCACCACCACTCTGAGCCCAGCCAGTCAGTATTTTATCCCATGCAGAGTGCACTTATCCAAGACTCGTGCCTGTCCTTCAGAAAGAAGAATGCTGAGGAAGACCAAGTCAAAGGCTTTACTAAAGCCCAGATAGACAATGTCCATGGCCCTCCTCTCATCCATGAGGTAGGTCACCTTAAAGTAGAAGGAGATCAGATGACTCAGACAGGACCTGCCTTTCACAAACCCATGCTGACTGGGCCTGATTGCCTGGTTGTCTTGTATGTGCTGTGTGATGGCACTCAGGAGCATCTGCTATGTAGCCTTCCCTGGCACAGAGATCAGACTGGCAGGCCTGTAGTTCCCTGGATCATCCTTTTGGCCCTTCTTGTAGGTGGGGGTCACATTTGCCAGCCTCCAATCAACTGGGACCTCCCTGGTGAGCCAGGACTGCTGGCACATAATGGTGAGGGATTTGTGATCGCAGCTGCCAGCTTCTTAAGTACTCTTGGCTGGATCCCATCTGGCCTCATAGACCTGTGCTGATCTAAGTGGCACAATAGGTTGTGAGGGCTGCATTATGGGATGACAGGGCTGTGGTCAACCATGCAGTCTAGTTAGAGACCCGTGGCTAGTGGTGTTCCTCAAGTGTCAGATCTGTGTCCAGTCTTAATCTTTATCAATGACCTGGATGAAGGGATAGAGCGTATTTTCAGCAAGTTTGCCAATGATATAAAGCTGGAAGGAGTTACTGAGACACCATCAGGCTGTGCTGCCATTCAGTGAGAACTGGACAGGGTCAAGACAAACAAACAAACAGCAACAAGAAAAACCCAAACCAAAAAAAATTAAAAATTGCTGAACTCTTATGTTATGCAGGGGTAAAAAAAGGAACTGATTTTGCTTGCTTGCCTCTCCTGATGAGTCATTGTTTAATTGCCGTGGTTCATGAATTCTGTTTCTATATTAAGCCATTGCTGTTTCCTTCACAACTGAAATTTTTTTATTTCAACTTTATTTTTTTCTTTTTGACTGAAACTAGTTACTGCATTAAGAATTAAGCCTTGTGTGTTGCAAATCCAGATACCTTTGTCTAACTCATGCTTCACAGAAAATGCCTAAGCAGAGTTAGGCCCTCTGAGCATATCATAGAATCATAGAATTATAGAATAGTAAGGTTGGAAGGGACCTCAAGGATCATCCAGTTCCAACCCCCTGCCATAGGCAGGGACACCCCCCACTAGCACAGGTCACTCAAGGCCTCCTCCACCCTGGCCTTGAACCCCTCCAGGGAGGGAGCAGCCACAACCTCCCTGGGCAACCTGTGCCAGTGTCTCACCACTCTCACTGCAAACAACTTCCTCCTAACATCCAGTTTCACTCTTCCCTCTGCCACTTCAAACCCATTGCCCCTTGTCCTGGCATTACAAGACCTTGTCAATAGTCCCTCCCCAGCCTTCCTGGAGCCCCCTTCAGATCCTGGGAGGCTACTCCAAGGTCTCCTGGAAGCCTTCTCTTCTCCAGGCCGCACAGTCCCAACATCCCTTCAGAATTTCCTGCACGCCCTTTCACAGGTGTGAAAGGAGCTAATGGTTACTCACAGAATATGATTTGCTAAATATTGTAAACTGGAAAAATAAGTTCTACTTTGTAAAATATGCTCAAAACCTGAAAGGATCATGATGATAATGATAAAGGCCTCTGCTGGAACATGTGTTGTCACACTTTGTGGCAGTTGTTTTGGATGGTACTGTCTAACCCTCTTCAGTGACTGATATGGTGGTGTTTTCTTTCTTGGTTAATGATTTGCCATCAGAGATTTCAAAGCTTGCAAAACAAAGTGTATCTGTCTAAGCATCTTCCTATTTCTGAACAAAAAAACATGTTTCTAACAACCTTTTTCAGATTTTTCAGGTTTCAATTTCCTTCCTTCCTCCCTCTCTTTCTTTCTTTCTTTTTCTTTCATTCTTTCATTCTTCCTTTCTTTCTTTCCTTCTTTCTTCCTTTCTTTCTTTCTTTCTTTTCTTTCATTCTTTCATTCTTCCTTTCTTTC
>WBNM01027202.1:24532-35337 GCA_013399055.1 Ramphastos sulfuratus | reverse complement strand
TCCCTGCAAATATTTGGGTACTGATTTGGAACNTTGGGTACTGATTGGGAACTGTAGCTAGCCCCAGGAGTCAGGATATAACTTTTGTGAGTAAATACTCAAAGCCTCTTTGGCAAAATTCTGTAAAATTCTCTAATTGAATCCAAACCCTCTGCCTTAGCAGAAAGGAGCTTCTCAAGTCCCTCTAGAGGGCAATCAGTACAATTGACAGCAAGAACCTCTTTCCAGTTCAATTGAGTTTAATGTTTATATCATTGCTAGTTATTTCTCAAGTGTTCTAGATCCTGCTTATTTGTTGTATAATGTTTTTATGACCGTTGCACAGAGCCTATTATTATTATTAAAAATACTGGGTGGGTGATGAGAATCCTGAATATCAAAATTAATAAAGAATATGGATTCTGGAAAATCCTATCTCACATCATTAATTACCTGCCATAACAGGGACAAAGAAGGTACCATGTCTTTGTACCCTCTCTGCTTTGTTTTTTGGGGGGGGGGGGGGGGGGGGGGAAAGCTGCTTTCAGGTTAGAGATTTTTATCCGAATACAATAACTTAATCTTCTCCTATTTTACACACAGAGCTCCCACTAACATAATTATAAAACTCATCTGCACTTGAGAAGTAGACTTTTTTGTTACAGAAACAAAGGAAAAAAGACACCTGGTAAATTAGATGAAGGAATAACTGAAATAAACTTGAGAACTCTTGATAAATAATATTCAGTGTAATGACCTGAAATGACAATGACTGATTTTCTCACAATCAGTTTGTTTGACTCCCCCACTGTCAACAGATGCTCCTGCTCAGCACACGAGTACCAGTTGATTTTATTTATTTTTTTTTTTTTAATGGTCACACAGTACTGCATGGAATATAAGGAATCTGTTTTTTAGTTCTCTTTCCTTTGGGCAGAGCTCAAACATTAAACACACCTCACGAGGCTAATGTGTGGCTGCCAGGCAGGTGAAGACAGCTGTCCTTTTGAAATGACAAAGCAGATAAAGCAGTCTGTGAATACCTCACTGATGAGACTAATACAGCCTCTGAATATCTGGCACTGCTCCTTTGAGGAAAAAAGTAATCATGAAATGTGGTAGGGATAATTACCAAATTGAGAAAAGCAAGCTTTCAAATGAGCAACAGGCATGTTTCTGGAAAGGGAGAGGAGATTGTTTGCTACTTTAATTACGGCTCGTTAGACACAGAATCAGCTCTCAAATCAGTGGGAAGACTGACACTATTTGAGTAAAAGTCAAATCAACCACCAAAATATCGTCTAAATCGGAACTTACTTTGCTCTCTTTTGAATTGTTTTCCTCTACAAATCTGCCTCTCTTGGCTGCACCACTTCATCATGTAAACACAGCTTAAGTTAGATCTGTAGAGGAGAGCAGCTGGTGCTGACGATCCAGCACCCTTACCATACAATCTGCAATGTACATCCACGTGGAAGGTGGGAAAAGGATCCTTTCAAAGTAGCTCTAGTTGTCCTCTACATCAGAAGTGTGCATTAGAACCCCTCTGCATTACATTTCATAGCTGAGGGATATTTTTTTAATATTTTAAGTGAAAGCAGTTGGGATTGCATGTTCTCACACAGCTACCACGTGAGCCAAAGCCTGGTAAGAGAAGATCATTGTGATCTACTCTTCAAGAGCATGCTTGAAATCCAAATGAAAATGCTAATATAGAAATCATCCTAAATACGAATGCAACAAAGTGAGGCTATAAAAGGTGTAGGGGAACTTCTGCAAAAATATGCTCAGCAACTAAGAGATGTGCAGCAGCTAATTTTTGACCAGGAAATGTGTGAGAGCACATGCAGCTGCAGTACTAAACCCACATTTGTCTCCATAAAGATAAACAAATCTTTTAGTGATGCAACCATGAGATCATGTCTCTGAAGTGTTACTCAATGCAATACAGGCAGCACTAAATACAGATTTGGTATCTGTTGATCATAGAATGGCTTGGGTTGGAAGGGACCTCCAGAGGTCATCTAGTCCAACACCTTTGCAGTGAGCAAGGACATCCCCCACTAGATCAGGTTATTCAGAACCTTGTTGAGCCTGACCTTGAGTATCTCCAGGGATGGGGCTTCAGCTACCTCCCTGGATGACCTGTTCCACCACCCTTGAGGTAAAGAACTTGTTCCCAACATCCAATCTAAATGTACTCTTCTCTAATTTCAAACTAGCATGTGTATAATTTCTGACCAGTTGTAACCTTTATACTACTTCCCCACACTTTTCACCACACGTCTTTCTGTCCTCACTTTCCCATTTCACTCACATGAAGGACTCTACTACCTTTAGAGGTCACAAATATTCATCTCTGGGGTATGAGAGAAGCAAGCAAAGAACAAACTCCATTCACATAATTTTTTCCTAATTCTTCTCTGACTCCATGCAGACCAAGACTCTCCTCACATGTTGGCTCAAGGTTTCAAAAACATGGCAACCATCAGACTAACATAAGCCTACATACACAGAGTGCTGGTCCAGTAACTTTTTGGGCCACAACTGCTGTAATACCCATCCACAAGAATTTCTTTCAGGAAAAAATATGCTGTGCAGATCCTATTAGTCCCTTGCTGTGAAAAATGCAATATTCTTGCCTCAATCAAAAAGGTATTGATAAATATATATATTTTTTTAAATCAGAATCAGTATTGGCTTTTTTAGCTGCAGTTTACTTTTCTCCCAAAACTCTCCAGCAAATATCATTTGCTAGGCTGTACAAAGATAGACATCTCATCTGAGTTAGTCTAACTTCTTTTTTGACAACTGACTATTTTAAGTAACATTAACTTAGGGAAATGCTTTCAATAATTGTGGCTGATGTTTACACTGCTCCTCTTGAAATTCCAACAGAAATATAAAGTGCCTAGCACCAGAAGAGCAGTATTTGCACGATGTAATTATTTTTCCACATGAAGGAAAATAAAAAAGAAAAAAGGCACTGTAGAACTAATGGTATTACAGAGTGAACAGACAAAACAATGAAACCAAGTAAAGCTTATAAGGCAACGACAGCAAATGATTGCAAGTGTTGCAGCAAGATGATGCAAAGTTCAAGTGTTACTTTTGCAGCCTCCCCTCAGAAGTAATAGCTTGTCTCCTTCTAAATCAGAGGGCCTCCAACTAAGATCTTCAGGAAACTTGGAAAGGAAATGAGCAGGGATTTGTTATAGGCACTTCAGGCAGAGGCAAAAACCTCTTTAAGAGGGAGAGAATTACAGAGAAATTATTCTTCATCCTGTGCACATACAGGGATATTTTCATTTCGTTTCACTTAATTTTGCTCTAGGAACCATCTTTGATACAGGAAGGTAAACATGGGAGTTTGGTGCACATGCAGAAATAAATGCTACACCACTGGAATTTGGTACATATGCAACCACTCAATTAAGTTTTCTGTTAATTTTGAGTTTGCTAGGCATGTTTGGAGGGTGCATATACGTATGCTATGGTGCAGAAAAGCAAGTGCACATTCAAAATACTCAAAACCTTTTAATTCTTAACTCCTACAGTTTTCCCATTACCTACTCCACTCAAAACATGACATGAATGAAATCCTCTGTTCTCATGCTAAAGTAGCACTTTTGAAAAGTAATTTAGAGGCTGAAATCATCTCAACCTACATAGCAAAATTAATAGGAATTGTCCAATTTTACCCATTACTACTTGTCCAATTCACTGAATTGACTCCTTTTAGAGCAAAACAGGCATTCAAATTGGAGACTTTTGCAATGGTTGATCTACCCTTTCCAGACTTGAATGAAACCTATGATATTAACTCGAAACTCCTCATGTATATATGAAGAGAAGATTACTGTTGGAGTTCAAAACTCTTCTTTCCTGTGATATTAGTTTAGTCTTCTGAGTGTCTATCTACATGAGACTCTGAAATACAATAGCCATTAACCTGTGTTACCAGGTATTTTCTATCATGGCTTGAATTTTCTCAGTCTAGAAAAAGCACTCTGTTGATTGAGACTGCTAAGGAAGATACTTTTGTTTATTGTGTCTTGTCAGGCATCAACTAGGAAGTGGAGCTACCCTATGATTTACAAATACACCAATTCTACAGAATCTGATGCTTCTCATCAACTGAACTTGAAGTATTGCCAGCATGCAGCTCTAAGATGTAGCTGTGCCACAGCTGTTCTCATTAATGATAAATTAATAGCACAATAAAATAATCTGGGAAACAGTGTCAAGATAGATCAGAAGCTAGAGTCTACTCTGTGTGATACAGGGTTAAAGGCAGAATGAAGATCCTTAAGTCAGTGGACTTCAAGCATATATGATAACACCAAGAATTTGCATGGATGGGGAAATGCCAAATTATGGGGAACCTGTTTTTAGCAAATAATGTTAAATTCAGGCAAAATGCATGATGCCTCATTCCACTAACATTTTCTCTGAGGAAATAACTATGTGAGGGGCTGATCCTGTTCTCTACATAGACAAAACTCCCTTCAAGCCAGCAAGAGTTTTGCTGGTGTTAGAGCTGCCTGATTGGTATCCAAATGTATTCAGATTTACAGTTTGAAGTGTCTCATAATGTTTCCAGTGAAAATACAACACTTAGTGGTCCCAGTTCAGCAAAGTTGTCGACACAGACAGATTCTTATTTATAGCCAGGGTGATTTACAGGCGCAGAGACTAAATCTGCCATTAAGATCATTGACATAGCCTTCCTCAAAAGCAGGCCAAGAAACATTAATGTAAAACTCTCTTCTTATTACTGAATGTTGTTTATAGCTGTTCTGTCAGTGCTCACCTCATATAGATTCAGTACAACTGCTCATGTCTTCATTCCTCAGTGCCAATTTTCTTGCTTTATTTCCCCTTCTGTAAAAGAGGTCTAAGTGCAGCGAAGTAAATATTCTTTTGGTACTGGGAATGTGGAATTTATATCCAAATTCCATAAGAAGCTTGTATACCTAGGCAGGTCACCATCTTAACCAGATGATTAACTTCTTGTTTCATTAAGCTGCAAGATTATTCCATTTTGGACACTGTAGTAGTGTACCATTGCAGGCAAGCTTGTGCTTTGAATAGGAATTTCAAAGCAACCTACAAATCTTTATGTAGTGTTTCCTAAATATTCCAGAAATTTCCTAAATATTCCAGAAAGATGGATACNAACTGCACACAGTACTCCAGAGATTCTCTCAGCATGGTCAGAACAACTAGTCAATTAAAACACCCACGGCGCGCCAAAACGAGCAAAGCAAAACAAAACTCCTTGACAGTTTACTAGAAAAGGAAAGAATTACTTGTTCATGTTGTATGGATACAATATGTAGGTATCAGTCTTGGTGAAGGCACGGTGAAAGAATAATCACAATGATAGTTAATCCTTTCATAATTCTGAAGAAAAGGTTGGCAATATTTTCAGCCTGACTACATAAGTGAAGGAGCACCTTTCCAATACTGTCTTCTGAAAACAAGGAGAGTTTTATACATTATCCTGACAAACAGAATCTGCTTTATGATTTGTTGGAAAACAGATTTCTTTTTTTTCCCTCCAAAGACTCAACAACTGTGCTGATAAATTGTCAGTCTTCTTTCAAAAGAAAATACCATCCTACCTAAAGTATCTTTCTGACAAGAAGCTCCCCAAATATGTGAAACAGTTTAAATTACCCTGCCTCTGGAGACTTTAACCTTCTTTTTTAACTGATTGACTAGTGCTATAGCCATAAGACTGCAAGGATTTTGGAAGGGAAATCCTTGTTAGTACAGCCTGTTGAATTATTAAATGTTCATGAGGACAAAGACTGTGAGCACAGCCCTGCACCGGCTAAGACACATTGAACTGTATGGGGATGTAGTACAAAAGACCTGGGTTTAAATCCTCAGCTTTTTGCATTAGGAATGCAATAAAAGCAGACATATTTCCCTCATTTTTAAAGATGAACTTTCATCCCCTACTGAATTTGAAACAAAACCACCTTGAACTTTTGAGTCAGCTCCAGGCATGTTTTAACTATAGAATCAACATCACCCAGTATCAAGTGATGACTTAGAAATTTAAATGGCACCTGGCCCTGTGGAGACAATGCACATGTTTTTCTGTTTTCTTAGCCATTCCTGTAAAGATAGGCCATGTGTGAGTTTGTTTATATGCAGTCAGAACATTATATATTTTATATCACAGTATCACAGTATAGCAAGGTTGGAAGAGACCTCAAAGATCATCAAGTCCAACCCACTACCACAGACCTCAAGACTAGACCATGGCACCAAGTGCCACGTCCAAACCTGCCTTGAACACCTCCAGGGACGGTGACTCCACCACCTCCCTGGGCAGCCCATTCCAGTGGGGAATGACTCTCTCAGTGAAGAACTTTCTCCTCACCTCCAGCCTAAACCTCCCCTGGCACAGCTTGAGACTGTGTCCTCTTGTTCTGGTGCTGGTTGCCTGAGAGAAGAAAGCAACCTCCTGCTGGCCACAACCACCCTTCAGGTAGTTGTAGACAGCAATAAGGTCTCCTCTGAGCCTCCTCTTCTCCATATACCACTATTACCTTTCAGAATGAGCAAGCCTTATCAATTTAACCCCTGGTATATTATACTTTTACTTTTGTAGAGGTGTGTTATCACAATAGATAGCAACTGGATCATTGATTCTTTACATGAAGTTTTTATTATGTGGGCACCATACTTGAGTTCTAGTTTACTTCATTCTAACAGTAGCCCTCCTGTGTACAGAGTGGCCAGTTACATTGAGTTTTATGGAATGCATTGCTTTCTAGGAAGTCATGTATAATTAAAAGATAATTTAAGTTGCAAACCTCTGTATTTCAAGAGCTAGTGCTTCACTTAGAAACCCAAACCAACTTCAGTACTTCCTTTCTCCACAGCAAATAAGTAAAAGTTAAACCAGAGGAGCATGATACAATTAATTATTGGAAGAGCATCTGGATCTTGAAAGATTTAGCAAGCACAAGGAAATAATTGCAGTAGGATCTTCATTAAGTTTGATACATATTGCATAACTTTATTTTTTTTCCCCCCTATTAAATTAATCATTGCTAGTTGTCACTCAGCTGCTGCTGAGGTAATTAACCTAACATACATCCTGGCTCTGGTCCATAATATACATCCATAATGCTCAGCCTCTGTGGTACTCTTGTTTCTTTCTGGTATGTCAAGGCAGAAGCATGGTGTTTTGTACCTGTTCTCCAGAGCTCTGCTGAGTTTATAGGAGATAAACGTGGCACTTGGTGCCATGGTCTAGTCTTGAGGTCTGTGGTAATGGGTTGGACTTGATGATCTTTGAGGTCTCTTCCAACCTTGGTGATACTGTGAGATACTCAGCACAATGAGTCAGGTCATGCCTGCTCTTTAAAATATGCTTTGCAGAGGATTCAAAAGAAGAGGGACACACACAAAAAGTGCTAAGTACTTACTGCTGGAAGCACAGTCCATATCACAACAGTTGGTAACGTAAGCAGTGTTGAGCTACATCTTAAATTTTGCTTAGTGCTCTATTGCCAAAAGGAACGATGACCTTTGAGTTAAAAACTAGAGAAAGAGAGGGCCATGAGCCACTTTTTCTATGAATAGCTATATTGCCCTTGATTCTTAAGTTTTTTGACAGCTCTCCAAAGCATTCAAATCATCAGATTTAATGACTTTGGTCACCCAAATTGGTTATTTCATGTTTAAGACCTTAGATTCAATCTACATGGCCTAGTTTGAAAGCTGTCATTTAAACAGAGGCTAATCTGAATTTCTGAAAAGCAGCTTTTGTTTCAAGATCCAGATATGGATTGCAATGCCTGTATTTTGAGACCTACATTCATTAATTTTACACTAGATCACCACTCTTTCTTTAAGAGCTGCAGTGAGGAGGGAGGGAACCAACAGTGCCTAGAACTGCAGAGATATTTCTCCATTCAGAACTTGATTTTGTAAGAATAGGTTAATCTGTTATTTCGATCTCGTATTTCCTTGAAGTGAGATGAGAGAGTATTTATTAGGGGATTTTAAGACATCAGGGGTGTACTTTGAAATTCCAAAACTTCTTATAAGATCACTAACTGGGATAAGAAGCAAAAAAGGCTGTTCTTTTGTCAGCCTTGATAGCAAATACCATAACTTGAGGAATTAATAGAAATTGTAAGGGTGTGGTTGTTAGAAAGGATAAAGGTTAACAGAGGTATAAGGGTTAACAGAGGCACCTACAGGACTGACATTTAACATCCATTTAAATATCTTTGATTAAACAAGGCTTAGATACGAACCTTTATATATAACAACTTCTTGATAAATGTTCATAAAGTTTCTGTGAAAAAAAACAATTTTTTGAAGCAGCCTAGAAATTAAACTAAAGCAGTGACAGTTCTGTCCTATTAGCAATGTTTTATTAAGTGCAGATAGGAAGATATTAAGGAATGAGATGAAATGCCCTTAAAGCTCTCCATTCCTAGTTTACCCTTTTAACTTGGGAATCAGCCTACTTGAGTTTTAGTTACTGAAAAGCTGCTCAGTGGCCTCACAGGGGCAACCAGTCCATACCTCTCATGCTAAGGGCTCCTCACAAACTGAAAAGGCAACTTGAACCCGTTTACTTTATAAGGCAGGCAAAATTTTCCATCTCTTAAAATTCTGGCTTAAAACTCTGATTCTAGCTGCAAAACTGTGCATTAGCCATGGGAATAAGCATGAGCTTAGATTTCAATAATTTATCTGCTGAGGCATCCAATGGATAGCAAGTTTAGCCAAGTATCTTGAGGGAATGTTTAAACAGGACTTTTCCATGTGTTAAACAAACATTGATGACTGACAGTAAAACATAAATTAAAGTAATAAGAAAAATAATCATAGGATCCACTGCTATAATAGAAAACTTTCTATGCTCAGCCTGTATCTGGGACTAAAGCAGTTCTCTGTCACCTGATGATTCCTCCCCAGCAGAAAAGGGGAAGCATTAAAAGAAGACTCACAGGCTGAAACAAAAATTGATGTAACAAGATAACCAAATTAACACCAGTGTCAATACCAGAGATTGTGCAGCAGTCACAGTGTCCAGGAAGGCAGTCCTCAAGAGCAGGAAAGTGAGAAGGAGCTAAAGCAGGAAACTCTTCTCTTCTTTCAAGAGCTTCCTCCTTTACTAAGTGTGATCCTCATGGTATGGGATACACCTGTGAGTCAACTTAAGTCAGATGTCTTGGCTGGCTTAGAACTGCTAATAGCCTGTGAACCACACCTGGCTTGTGATTCTGTCCCAGCAAAGCTAGTACAAAAGCTTTACAAAGGTACACAAAATCTCATTTGACTCTAAACAATATAGCCCATTACTGTCAGAATTTTTTCTTAGCCTTATATCATACTGACTTACTGTACTTAAAAACAAACAAACATATATATATATATATAAAAAACATATATATAACATATATATCTATCTAGTCTTGAGATCTGTGGGAATGGGTTGGACTTGATGATCTTTGAGGGCTCTTCCAACCTTGCTTATACTGTGATACTGTGATATATGTTTGATTGTTTTTTAAAGTGTTTGGCCATCATCATTTGAGCTTCCCACTATGAGGATGTTTATCAAATGACACTTGGACTGTTAATTACTCTGTTAAGATGGCAGTATTCAAAAATGTAGTCCATAGATATTTTTGGTAGTAACTTAGGGAGTTTTATCCCATATTCCAGTCAATTGCTTTGAAACATATTTCCAAGTTACCTCTGAATAGAATTTCTCTTTTCCTACTCCTTGATCTTGAAAAATTAGGTCAAACTTGATTTTTAGGTCACAGTAGAGAAGTACAAAAATCAGTAACTACTTCACACTGTGCCTTATATTAACACTTTCATTTACCCACTGTCCTGATCTTTCATCAAAGAGTTGAGAAGTGCTGAGTTTCATAGTCACTACTTAATAAAAAAAGGCACATCATTTTGAATGACAGATAATTCATCTTATCAATATATCATAATCCAAAGACTTTGATAGGTCAAAAATTTATTTTTTATTTCAAGTTCAAAGCCTCAACATTCTAGAACTAGAACAGCTTTGGCATGAGTTGTGCCAGCTTCTAAGAGGAAATGAAGTCATTTAAAGCAGCTAAGATACTTCTACAGATTGCTACAGCATCACTGCAGCACCTTCAGAACAGAGAGTACCTGTGAAGAGTTTCCCTTCGTGCAAGATTTCTTGTTTCTACCCTGGGGGGAGTGGGGCCTGCCGATCACAGGATGGAATGATGATGGCCTTGCAACCCACCTGTTTCTTGAAATGTTCTGACAGCTTGAGTGGAGTTAAGTTTATGGGAACCAGAAACTAAATCAAATAACTTCATTTCAAGCTACAGTCAATTAAAAACAGAGGGAGGCTGGAAATGCAAAACGAAAACAGCTTGTTTGTTTCCAGTACCTTACAGACCCACGGCTAGGGCTCCTAGGTGCTGCCACCATGCTGGTACTGATGATGGAAACAGGGAGAAGGATGGCAAGAAACAAACCAAAAACCCAAGCCACAGCCCAAACTCATTTCCTGGTTCTTCGAAGGGCTTTAAAACGTAAAATTATAGACACTTGAAACTGTCCTTTTAATTTCTGTATTCATTTTTTTATACTTTCATTGCACTGCTATGGAAGAGAAAGAAGGAAAGAAAGAAGGAATGAAAGAAGGAAGGAAGGAAGGAAAGAAGGAAAGAAGGAAAGAGAAAGAAAGAAGAAAGAAAGAAAGAGAAAAGAAAGAAGAAAGAAAGACAAAGAAGAAGGAAGGAAGGAAGGAAAGAAGGAAAGAAGGAAAGAGAAAGAAAGAA
>WBNM01027202.1:0-22299 GCA_013399055.1 Ramphastos sulfuratus | reverse complement strand
GTTGTGTTTCTGTATTACCTTTAACTTGTCTATTTCTGTAAATATTCCTGTCTATTGTGTATATCTCTGCTTGTACATTGTGCTGAGCTGTAAATAGAGCTTCAGTCCTTAACTTCCAGCCAGCTGAGTCTAGTCTGGGTGATTTTACAAAGTGTGTGGGGGGTGGGGAACTCCCAAACCATCACACATACTTGTACCACCACTTGTTTATTTGTACACTGCTTTGTCCAGGTGAACATAAGCTCTCACTATCCAACTTCCACCTTCCAGCACTGCAAAGGAAGAAATACTCAGGGATCTTTCATTCTAATCATGCCCTCAGTACTGAGAACAGAATTTCCTGATAAGCAAAACAGACAATGAGAGTCTGTAGCCTGCTTTATGGTAAGGCATTACTAGTAAATGAAACAGAAAGAGACCCCTTTTCAGAACCACTGTTCATGGATCCTTGTGTAGGAACAGCTTGGCTTCTGTTCACTAACATTGTCACAATGAAATTACATTTAAAGACTTTAGACCTGGTTATTAAATATGAATGGGCATAGCTGAAAGAACTGTATACTGTGTAGTTATTTATTTTTTTTAATTTGATGACAAATGTTTCATGTGTCTACTTGTGAGTAGGAGTAGAAAGGAAATGTTGGTGGGTTGCTGTATGTTCTTTTAGTAATAAACAGATACTCTTCCAAAACCTACTCTATTTTTACCTTTAGTGCAAGGCAAAAACAACAATATATTCACCACAGAAGCAGCACTGGGGGAAAAAAAAATGAGAGATGCTCATTTGAACATGTTGTTACGAGGTTCTGTTGGTAATGAAGCGTAAGATGAGGACATATTTATCCAAACTGATGTTTCAGCAAATAATATATTTACAGGAGACATTTTAGATTCAAATATATAACTGTAACCATCACAATAATTGTGTCAGCAGCCCACACATCTACCTTGAAAAAGCCTTTTCCTGGTTGTGCAGAAGTGTTGCCAGATCCTCTCTTCTCCATGCACTGGCTCACATACATTGCTTATCAAATTCCACTTCCCAAGCACCTGACCTGTCATTTCATTATTCCTATTGGATACTGTCAGCTGCTGTTCACCAGAGTGTCTGGGAAGTTTATCCCACATTCTTAAGCCTTTGTTTTCCAGCTCAACACACATATTCAGTGCTTAAAGTCAAGCTTTTCCCCAGAGGCCCTTTTTTCTACAGCAACAAATCCGCATGTGTTTTTTGGAGATACTAAATAACTGCAGTCCTAATACCTCAGAAAATGTCATGTCAAACCTTCTTTTTAGAAGAGCTAGATGAAATCTCAGCCTCTGTTCCTAGATGCCAGGGTTCAGCTGTAGATCTGATTTGATGAAACCTCAGCCTCAGTTCAGGGGTGGTAGCAGTAGTAGATGAGACAGGGCAAAACAAGAACAGTGTTCTGGTAGTGTCAAGAGTGACTGGAAGGGTGTTCCTGAAACTGCTTCATTTTTTCATACTTCCGTGGATATCATGAGCATAGGACAGAAATAATTATTAGAACAGAGATTTCTAGGATTAACAAGAACTTTCTTCATATCATAGAATCATAGAATCATAGAATCATAGAATCATAGAATCATAGAATCATAGAATCATAGAATCATAGAATCATAGAATCATAGAATCATAGAATCATAGAATCATAGAATCATAGAATCATAGAATCATAGAATCATAGAATCATAGAATCATAGAATCATAGAATCATAGAATCATAGAATCATAGAATCATAGAATCATAGAATCATAGAATCATAGAATCATAGAATCATAGAATCATAGAATCATAGAATCATAGAATCATAGAATCATAGAATCATAGAATCATAGAATCATAGAATCATAGAATCATAGAATCATAGAATCATAGAATCATAGAATCATAGAATCATAGAATCATAGAATCATAGAATCATAGAATCATAGAATCATAGAATCATAGAATCATAGAATCATAGAATCATAGAATCATAGAATCATAGAATCATAGAATCATAGAATGGTAAGGTTGGAAGGGACCTCAAGGATCAACCAGTTCCACCCCCCCGCCATAGGCAGGGACACCTCCCACCAGCACCGGTCACTCAAGGCCTCACCCACCCTCGTCTTCAACACCTCACGCGAGCGCGCAGCCACAACCTCCCTGGGCAACCTGTGCCAGTGCCTCACCACCCTCACTGGAAAGAACTTCTTCCTAACATCTAGTATAAATCTCCCCTTTTCCAGTTCAAACCCAGTGCCCCTTGTCCTGTCATTGCAAGACCTTGTCAATAGTCCCTCCCCAGCCTTCCTGTAGGCCCCCTTCAGATACTGGAAGGCTACTCTAAGGTCTCCTGGAAGCCTTCTCTTCTCCAGGCTGCAGAGCCCCAATTCTCTCAGCCTGTCCTCATAGCAGAGCTGCTCCAGCCCTCCGATCATCTTTGTGGTCCTCCTCTGGATCCTCTCCAACAGTTCCATGTCCTTCCTGTGCTGGGGGCTCCAGAACTGTACACAGGACTCCAGATGAGGTCAGAACACTGAAAGTTTTTCCTCAACATAAGGAAAAACTTTCTTACTGTGAGAGTGACAGAGCACTGAAACAGGCTGCCCAGAGAGTTGTGGAGTCTTCTTTATTAGAGACTTCCAAAATGCACCTGGATGCATTCCTGTGTGGCCTGGCTTGGGCCTGGATCCTGCTCCGGCAGCAGGGCTGGACTTGATCTCCAGAGGTCACTTCCAATCTCTACCATTATATGATTCTATGAATCTTCTGCTAAGAATATACAAGTTGGCCAGCAACCAAAACTAAGAAAATGCCAAACTTAAGAATTCTAGTTGTGTGCAATGTCTTTCTCCTGTCTTCTTTTAAAGACCCATAATGTAAAAGTTGCCTTATAAAATTTTCTAGGGGGAAAAAAAAAAAATAAAAGGCATATGATTGCATAAAACTTTCAAAGCACAATGGAAGTCTAAGAGAAATATAATTATTATTGTTGGTTTATCACCTCAAACGTGTTGTTGTAAATGTCATTATATCAGATGAGTTTGAAAACAGGTTTTCCATTTCGCACTTTATTTGACAAGGTGATTCATTGTGTGGAGCAGTTTTAAGATGTCAGTCCTCCTGGAAAGAATTGAGTTGTGCTGATGTGCTTGTGAGCATTCCTCCATCAAAGTATATGATTAAAGCAGGGTTATGCTTCTGAAATATTATTACTCAACTGAACTGAAATATGAGTGTTTTCTTTATCGAAATATAATTCAGCACAGTTAAGTCCTTCTAGGTAACCATGTATATGTTACATATGGCATATGGGAAGCTGGTTGCAGTTACCCACAATACAATATTTGAGATAATTCCTTATGCTGCAGCACAATAGCTTGTCAAGTAATTGAAATAATTTGTTTCTGACACCGTGTCTCCATTCTCAACAGGGGAATGAAGAGGAAAGAAAAGAAACACAGGCATTTTCTCTGCTTTTATGCATTGTGTCTGCCAGTGGCTCATTTTTGATTGCTTTAGAGAAAGGCAGAAATCTTTCACCTTACTTTGTCCATTTTTACATTGAGTTTGGGAAATTTCCCCTGTTCTTTCAGTGGACAAGAGCTTTCATAACGGAGAATGAAGTTTGCTCTCCACTGTCATTAGTTTGAACTAACCTGCTATCTTAGCACAGCTGCCTATTCTATATTTAGACTCCTTTACAATCCCACTAAGCTATTTGACTGAGTAATTTCTTGTAGAAATGAAATTCCACAGATTAATTATATATCATGCAAAGGAGTATGGTATCTCCTTCCATCATGCCTTCATGTCTAAATTCACTACCAATCCATTTCTGTGAGTGACTTGGTATGATGTGTCTAGGAGAAGACAGATTTGTCTTAACTGAACCATTCATTATTCTGAATACTATCATGTCTATTGTGTTACAAAACACTATCAAATAGCTAAAGATATATCTGTGGGCATAATTCAACTTTCCTTCTTCCCCTCCTTCCATTTCTCTCTTCTTTTCTTTTTTTCCTCTTTTTTTCCTTTCTGTTTTGCTTTTTCTTTTCTCTTTATGCCTTTCCTTTATACCTTCTCATCCCTTTCCCTTTCTTGTTTTGCTTTTCTTTTTCTTTTTTCTTTTTTTCCCCTTTTCTCATTTTCCTTTTCCTTTTCCTTTTCCTTTTTTTTCTAATGCCTTTCCTTTATACCTTCTTATCCCTTTCCCTTTCCTGTTTTGCTTTTCTTTTTCTTTTTCCTTTTTCTTTTCTCCTTTTCCTTCCCCTTTTTCTTTTCCTTTTCCTTTTTCTCTTTCCCTTATTTTCTTTTCCTTTTCCTTTCTTTTCCTTTTCCTTTTTCTTTCCCTTATTCTTTTTCTTTTCCTTTTCCTCTTTCTTTTCTTTTTCGTTTTTCTTTTTCTCTTTCCCTTATTCTTTTTCTTTTCCTTTTCCTCATTCTTTTCCTTTTCCTTTTCCTTTTTCACCTTATTCTTTTTCTTTTCCTTTTTCTTTCACTTTTTCTTTTTCTCTTTCCATTTTAGCTTTCTTTTTTCTTTTTCTTTTTTTCATTTTTCCTCACATATCCCACTCATACACTTGTCCAGTATGGAAAATGATCTTTACATTTCCAAATGCTGTTCTACATATGAAACCTCAGCGTGTAGGTTACATAGATAAAAATTAAAGTGCCAATACTGCCTCTGTTTTCCACTCTTACTATAGCCAAAAGAGTAGTGAGTGGCACAGAAGTATGTACCCCCCCCCCCAAAGAACTCACATATAAGATACACCTCCCCCTCTGACAAGAAACTTCCTCTCCAACACCTTGTGTTTAATGCAATCAAATGTTAATTAACTGACAATGGCGCATCTGGTTGATATGTTTGGCATACTGAACAGTGGATTTGGAGAAATTGGTTTTCAGGAATAGCATCACTTTACAGTTTGCAATAACAAGTCTAGCAAGAGAGATAAATCTGCTTCACCACAGCATATGCTCCTATCACTCCACAACTATTTTAACCTGATCGAGTTCCCATCAACCATCCTTGAAGCTCCACCTCTGCTTCTCTCTTAAGTCATCAGCCAAAGTGACATTTGCAGATCCAAATCCTCCCTCCAGGCTTTCTGGCACAGCTGCAGCACGACCTATCTACCAGGCCCTACTGTCCTGCCTGCCACTTGTCCACTTTCAAAACGTTACCTACCTGTAACAAACAGAAGTTGCAAATCATTCTTTAGTTGCTGAATTGTGTAAGGGACAAAGGTACAAACGGAGAATTGTTCATCTTAGAAGACCAGAGGATAAGAGATGGAGGAATATGTGAACAGCAACAGGTTTGAGAAAGATCTATACTCTCATTTACAGCAAACTCCCCTTACAGAGGAAGCTTTCTTTGGGAGTCCTATTAATACAGGAAAATAGAGTTCTATGTGCATGAAAAGCTTTATAAAGGCTCTGCCTCCGCAAAACATGGCCAAAAGCATCACTGATCAGCTGGGCTGGCACTGATGCTCACCAATCCAACAGAGCTGTGGGGCTGGTTGTGGTTTGGTTTTTTTGGGGGGTACAATTTTAACTGTTGAAAAGGCATTTCCAAAATCTCTTCAGCTCTTTGAAAAGCCATACTTAGAGGTGAGTAAAGCAAAAATCACAGAGGCATAAATCTGTCAGGCATCAGCATGGCAGGATAAATAATGATCAGTTAACAGAACTATCATAATCCTACAGATCTTATTCTTGATTAAACTACTGTCAGGGGACCAATAGGATTTACAGGAAAAAGTCCTTTTTTTGTTTTCCTTTTGTAGCTTTTTTCTCTACTGTTGTATATTATTTGAAATCTGCTAGCTACAACTTAATTTTCAAGCTTTGTTGGAGTGAGATGTGTCTCAGCTCAGATTTAGTGCTGTTCCTTGTGAAGAACCAACAGAACCCTTGCCTTCTAAAAGCAATTCTGGGATCAGGCTTTTGAATCAAGGGTTACAGAGCAGAATTTCAGGTATATATGCACAGCAGTCAGTATGAGAAATTGTCAGACCACATTGCCTGAGGGCACCCTATTTCCTGTATTTTCCCCTGAAAAAGAAGGATAGATTTGAAGTAAGTGGTTGATGCTCAGTATCAGTTCTTCCAGAGCCTGATTTTTTTCATTCTGTAAATGAAATGCGTCAAGAATGGTTTGTGTTTCTCCACTGTTGCTTGAAATCTTGTCAAACATGTTCCCCTTTCCCTGTCACTCTCATAATGTTACTTTGAAAAATACCACAACTTGATCCTTGCTGCAGTTAAAACATCCTTGCAGTAATTACAAGAAAGAGAGAAATCTTTGAAATGTTGCATGTGTTTTAAAATTAATTTTCACTTCCATCTACAAACTGAGAATGTCACAGAGACGTGAGCTCAACATAAGGCAGAGGTAAAAACATTTACTTGCCTAACTGTTCTTTTCACACAGTATCATTTCAAGCATGATGTAATTCTCTACTTCTTGTAATTTTCAAGAATTAGTTTGACAGTAACTGCATTATTTTAGCAATATTTCTACAGTAAAATAACTGACTTACAAAACTCAAGAAATAAAGGAACGCTGCTTGGCAATTGCATAGGAAATTCCATTTCTAAAGTGCTGAAGCACTTAGAATTCACCCAATGCACAGGCCTAAGTTCATTTATGGTCTAGTCCTTGAAAACATTTCTACAATCAGGGATGAGCATGTATTTACTGAGTGAACAGCACTCACATGAAAAGTGTAAGTGATTCAGGTTGGTAGGAATGACAGGGTGTCTGAAAAATTAGAAGCACAGCACTGGAGGCAATAGATCAGATGTCATTTGTTGGCCAAAATCCCTCTCAAAGTGATGCTATTATTAGGAATAAGTTTGTAGAAACTTGTCAGTGAAGGAGATTGACTTGGCTAAGAACCTGACATCCCTGTTAATCCTCTTGAGCCAAGTTTGAGTACAGTCTGGCCTAAACGTTAATAACCCCTTTTTTGTGCACTGCAGCACAGGAACCTTTACAACCTTGTTCCTGATGTATTCAAGACAAAACAAAACAAAACAAAATAAAGGAGCCCTTAAACCAGATGCACTTTAGTCAAAATACATTTTCTTCAACACAGGGAAAGTGGAATAAAATTATGAGATACATTACCTACATCATCCATGGATCCTGTGAGCAAGGAGGCAGGTCAAGATGCCATCTAACTGATGGTGACTCTTCATTTGAGTTTATTGTGAAACAAGCAGGAACAACTTCAGCATCTTTGCACGTGTTTGTGCTTATGTGTACACATGTATGCAATCAACAGCATAACCAACCATATGGACATAGAGGTGCCACCTGGGTTTCTCTTCCTCTAACACAGGTGCAGAAGCACTGTTCCATTAAAACTTTTTGACTTACCTTGAGAGAAAAAAAACCCAAATCATCACATGAGAAAGACTGGGGATATGGTTTACAAGGCTATTGGTATATAGAACTCCTTGGCTACAAACCACTTCTTAAATCACAGTTTCAGATGTGTTTTACCACCACTGTTACTGTGCATCCCCTTCGTTTAGAGATGGAGAGCTTTGGCTGTCATGGGAAGGATTATGAAACAGTCACAAGAGGGAGATCCATGTCAGGGCCATTACTGTCAAATGGCCTCCTCACAGACTGCAGATGTTCAAGTATGAGTCAGGGGGTGCGTGGAATAAAAAGCAACCTATGGAACTTTAGGTGGGAACAAAAAAAAGCTTGCAACATGCTTCTAGAGTATGCCTCTAGAGAATTTCACCAGCAGGCAACAGGATATGTATGGATTGACTTTAGAGGCATTATTGGTGCAGCAATATAAATTTTACACTTACCAATATTTTTCTTTAGGGAGTTAGCACTAGAACTTCTTGCAAGTTCTAGGCACAGTTTGGCCATAAGCATATGACTTATAGTGAGACATGGAGAAATTCTGTAGGGTGTATGTATCAGAGATTTCTTTTGCTTTAGAAATCAATTTTTATTGACAACAAAGTCCAATATATTCTGAGAAGAAAAATAAAAAAGGGTAAAGCTTCTAACCATGCCAAAAAAAGGGAATAGTTGATAATGATGTGTCTTGCATCATAGTCATAAAAATGATGACTTTATCTCATGAGACCAAATAATACAGATCTGGGAATACTAGCTAAATTAAAATGTTCAGCTTCTGTAGAAAGGAACCACAGAAGTTTGAGTTGTGACCATATGATATTCCAGATATTGTATGATGAATATGTGGTTTATTGATTTGACAACTACTACTGTTTTCCCCCAGGAAAAAAAAAGTGAATTTGTGGCAAATGACCTAATAGAATGATATAAGTAATTGATGGAGTCGTGCACAGTCTGTTGGGTGAGCTGATAGATCTGAAAAGCCTTTGACTTATTAACTTTCCTGTCATCAGAGTGTAAGGTATGACTATAGTCAAAGTAAGTTAAGAAAAAAAACCCACACAATATAAACCAACAAATGTTAGGGAGAAAAACAATCAAATGAAAAAAGTATTATTCCCAACTCAATTCCTATGTTAAGATCATATAAAATACCATGTTTGAAATAACTTAACAATGAACATAATTAGCACTGTAAACATTCTACTAAAATTGAGAGTGATATTCCAAATTCTTTTCTTTCTTTTTCTTTTTCTCTTTTTCTCTTTTTCTTTCTTTCTCTTTTTCTTTCTTTCTCTTTTTCTTTCTTTCTCTTTTTCTTTCTTTCTCATTTTCTTTCTTTCTCATTTTCTTTCTTTCTCATTTTCTTTCTTTCTTTCTCTTTCTCTCTCTTAAAAATATTTAAAAGATAGTAAAGTGATCTTTAAATATACAGTTACACAGTTTAGGTAGTGATAGGTTAACCTATTAGATTTGTACACGATACAAGATATGTGAGAGCAGAAATCTTTACTGATTCAAAAGGCTTTCTTAATAAATACTTCTTATTTACCCTTTATTTAGGCTAAGAGTTGTTTCTTCTGTCTTACCTGCATCCTCATCTACTGAAGGCTACACAAGGGAAATGTAAATTGAGAGACAAAACCTTTTTCTCTTGTAGTAACAGGAAGATGCTGATTTGGAAATCATGAGGTTTACATAGGTGTTGTGTGACTATTTCAGCTGGTCAATGTAATTCTTCTGAGTTACTAAGCTTGTCAAACTGATAAATACTTTTTAATGTTGAAGAATATTGAAGCTTTTTCCAAAATTATGTATATACTTGGAAAAATAACAATTAAAGGTGGTATGGGAGAGCATTCCATGCCACTTAACTTCCCTGACGTCCCTTCCTAAGAGTTTTTTTAGTAGATGCTGTGTTTACAGAGAGAGGTTATAAAGCTGTCTGGCTTGCTCTGGCCACCCAGTGTAGTTTTAGCACAAGACAAAATCATGTGAAATGTACAATATAAGTCATTGAAACGGCCAACTGTTAAATTGTCTACGTAAATTGATAGCATTCTTATTAAATATAATTAGGTCAATGAAGGAAATGTTAAGAATCAGACAACAAAGTGTTAACTGGCAAACAAAGAAAAGATCTGCTATAAACATGCGTTTGATCATTGCCACTACTGTAGTTGGCAGTGCACCACCTTAAACGAGTATCTCTGTCTCCTTGTTTTGTCCAAAAGATCTGTAGAAGGTGCTGGAATGTGTCCAGAGAAGGGCCACGAGGATGATGGGAGGGCTGGAGCACCTGAGGTCAGGCCGAGAGTGTTGGGGCTGTTCAGTCTGGAGAAGAGAAGGCTCCCAGGAGACCTTATTGTGGCATTTCAGCATCTGAAGAGGGCCTACAGGCAAGCTGGGGAGGGACATTTTAGGGAGTTGGGTAGGACCAGGGGGAATGGATCCAAGGTAGGGGAAGGGAGATTTAAGATTAGATGTTAGGAAGAAGTTCTTCATCACGAGGGTGGTAAGACACTGGCACAGGTTGCCTGGGGAGATGGTAGAAGCCCCTGGAGGTCTTTAAGGCCAGACTGGACATGACTCTGGGCAACCTGATGTAATGAAGGTTGTCCCTGCCCATTGCAGGGTGGTTTGAACAGAAGGATCCTTGGGTTCCCTTACAACCCTGATAATTCTGTGATTCTGCAATGTTTAATGAAAAAGCTCTTTGCCTCTGAGACAGGCAATAAAAATCTTCACCCACTACAGAATCAGTCATCTCAAGGGAATATTTGCAAACAAACCCATTTCCTTCTGTGCTTTGCTAAAGTATTCTGTTCTTAGAATGCAGGTAAAACAGATCACAGTTCTGCTTTGGTTTTTTTTTTTTTTCTTCCCCAGTAAACTATGTTTATTATGCCAATTCTAATTACCATGCAATCTAATGGCTTTAAGGCTTATATTTTCCACATCACCGGACATCACAAACATTAAAGCATTTTATACTGTCATTATACATCAATGTTTGCACTTGGTTATACATATATACAGAAATTATTCACACATCTTAACCTTGCTATTTCCTCCTTTCAAACCAACATAATTTTACTGTGAAAGCAGCTTTTTAATAAATGGTATAAGAAATACAGCAAGGCACACATTTTTTTAAAAACTTTTTTTTTTTCTCATTACCACCTCAAGAAGCATTAAAAAAAACAAAATGTTGTACTGAATTCAGTAGAATGTGAACAGTTCCTCGTATACAACACCATGTAGTTGTTTTTTGAAGTGTTGCATAGATTACATTTTAAAATTAAATAAATAAAATGCCATTTATTTTAATTGCTTACTTTTTTTTTTAAGATGTATTGAATCAGGAGGGCTTATGACTTCTTCTTGCTGCAAGCCAACAAAACTTGCCACTTTAAAAGTAAAATAGTTTCAATAAACTTATGCATTATACACATAAATATTCAATTTGATACACAAAATAGAAGAGTACTGAGAGGTACAGTCCTGAAAAGATGAACCAGACCGATTGTGAATTCTGTGGAACTTCAAAACTTTAAAGAACAGAACCAGTGATAAAGTAGTACAGGAGCATTCAGTTTGGGAAGGAGAGGTCATTAGAGGTAGCTTGGGAAAGGAATCCTTATGAAAGCAAATGGCCTTGCTACAGTACAAAATGATCACTGAAACAGAACTAGCATATGCAGCCTGATCACACAGCCAACATGAACAAATCACATTTGGAAAGAAAATTTATCTTGGGAGTCAGTGTAATGCAAGGCAGTGATACAATGGAATTGGAGGTCATCCCAGGGTTTACAGGATGAACCTGCACCTGAATTGCAGCCAAGTTTCTAAAAGGAAACAAAAAAAAAGTAATAGTAGGTTACAGAAGATGAAGTTTTATTTGCAAAACACAGCTCTTCCAGAACAGCCACAAATAGTCATTAAATGGTCACATGCCAGAGCCTTGAATGCAGAAGCTTACAGTAGGCAATGACTTTTAACAGCCTGAGGTACAAGCTAGTGTAAAAAAAAAATTGTGTTGATGTAGAAAACATTGATTTTTGTAAAGACTTTGTTTCTGAAGAAACCAGGGAAGTCGTCAAATCTGACCTTTTCCCTGAATCCTGTCCTCAGCCTTACCTGGGAACTTACCTTCAGCACACTCAGAAGTGCACCAATCAATGAAAATAGAGGAATTTTCAAAAGCCAAGCAACAAAAAGATCACTTCTTTGTATTTATTTATTTTTTAGCATTTATGTAAACACACAGAATGAGATTTCAATCGAGAGGAGGGAAGGATTGTCACAGGATTAGTCCATGAATAGAAGTGTCAGTGTCATCACTGTGGTTTTTTTTTTTAATTCTAAATAGCTATTTAGATGTTCTAGTACTGGCACTGACTTAAATTTTCATACCATAGAATTATCTAGCTTAGAGTTTAGGGTTAAACTGTTCATCAAAAAGCACAGGCTTATGGTGAGGATTATGAAGAAATAACTGTCAGAATACAGCAGAAAGATTAGTGCAAAGTACATCTCATAGGCATTTCCTAGGAGGCACCCCAGACATGCATTATGTGCCTTCCAAATTAAGCAGGACTATCTGGATCTATCCAGTTATCTTCTCCTTTGATCTTATTTGCTGTAACTGTCACACATATGCACACATCCCATTTACAGAAGAAATGTACCTACATGAAAATAGTTAAAAGCTCAACAGCTTGTTTAGAAATTAATGAAGACCTGAACTGGACAAAGGGGAATGTTGTATCAAAAGGTTTCTACAACTTTGGCATCAGCTGCACCTATCTGTAGTTAGAAAAGTCTCCCTAATGGATCATCTCAACTTTGTTTTGTTGCATGGTGCAATGCACAGACCATACAAGGTGGTCTCTATTCCATTTCAATTCTTTTTTTAAAAGAAGCTAAAAAAATCAGATTGTTTTAAAGGCTATAAAGAAACATTAGAGCATCTCTGTCCCCATAAAAAACTCCAGGGAAACAAAAAAGGGTAAGCAAAGATTTAGCTAATTCTTGTAGTTTCTAGTATTAAAAAGTAAATTATCACATATTAACTATTGTGTAACCCTGTATGTATTTTTTTTTTCTCCTGAAATAATTAACTAATAGTCCTTTGCATTCATGTATCATCTTTCATCTGTGGATCTCAAAACATTCTTTAGTGAATTAATTACAGGCTTCAAGTCCCATTGATTATTATTTTAATTACCTTACTGCTAAAGAAACTGAGGCAAGGAAGGAGTAAGTCATACAAAAATCTGCTTCTGAGCAGGAAATAACAGTCAGGCCTTTTTAAGTACCAGCTTTGGGGTTCTCCTAGTTATAGTAAGTGGCAGGATATTCTGGCTAACATTGCAGCGTAGTCAGATAAAAACAATGTAGTTGCCTTCAGCCCAAGTAAAATATTTTTGTCCCCTAAATCAGGTTCAAATTTACATTTGAATTAAAAATTCTACCCAAAAGGAAGGAAATAACTTTTGGACTTGTAAGAACTAACAGACTACAAAAAAAAAATTCTAACACACCCTCCAGAAAAGACTTTGGACCCATCACATAAACCTCCTTCCTGTATTGATCTCTACACATATAGAAGATATGACTAAAAACTGCCATCCTATTGGTGAGTCATGGGTCACAGTGACAGCAGAAGATTGCATGATCTCATTTACAGAAAGATAGTTCTTTCAAGCTGTCCCCTACTTGAAGAACAAAATCAGCACAGCTTTATGGACTCCTCTGTTGAAGAACACTGTGTTGCTCACACAAGAGACTAGCCACTGCTGGCAGAGATATTTTTATTTAAGCCTGCCTATAGAACTGGCATTATTTTACCATAATAGTCTTGTTTTGTTTTGGTTTTTTTTCATCATTTTTCAAAAATATCTTCTTCACTACTACTTTCATCCCCCTGCACATCCAAGGTAGCACTAAAATCAAACTACTTTTGAAACTATGCCTTTTTCAGCCTTGAATTCTTAGTATGCTTTAAAGGTACACATACACTATAGATTATTTTTTCTCTAAGTATTGCAGCTACACATGAAATTACACATTTAAATGAGCTTACAGCACAGGTGCTACAGGAAAAATAATGGTGTTTGCCATTTATCTTTCAAATTAAATAATGTGTTTTTAAATAGTAACTTTTTTCATAATACACTTATGGGAACAACATTTATCTGTCACATTTTAAAAGATGTATTAGTAATAAATGTAAATTACCTTTGGAAAATCAGTAATTAGCCTCATCAAAAAATAAACAATCTGCCACCAAAAAGATAATCTTTAGCATAGTTAAGTATAATAACTGTTATTTGAATAAGTTAACAAATTAGGATAGATTGCTTCTGTAATTCATTCCCCATAGCATGAGAGATGAAGTTAAAGCATCAAGCCTGTGAATGGGGGAAGGGAGCTCAGACTTTAGTGGAACCAAATCTAGCAGCTCATATTTTCATTTTTTGATGTGCCAGAGATAAACTATAGGTATCCTAGGGCTTTACTACCAGGAATAATACAGTACATGTTTTCCATGGAAGCAATGCTGTATGCATCAGCCAAGACCAGCACACATTCCTAGATCTAAAAAGCCAGATAGAGAGTGAAGGGCTTTGTTACTTAAAAATATTTGTCAAAAATGAAAATTATAACATCAGCCTACTAAGCTGTTACATACAGACTACCTTTTATTACATTATTGGGCATTTGTTATTATCTCCATCCTCCATATCCAATCTTAGTCCTTCCACTAACTGCATATTGTCATATCCCAGTCTTACCAAAAACACAGCTGACTACCATGTAACTAACTATGAAGTTCTGAAGAGAGAGGGAAAGTTTACACAGTATTTTGAGATCCTCAGAGAAGAAGTACTAATGAATCAAAAAGACATGTTATTATCTTCATCAGTGAAAGAATGAGAGCAAGAATAAAATTGCACTCGCTATGGGAAGTATTCTTCCTCAAATTAATATTATAATAATGAGAGGGGGGAAAAAATAAGAAAACTAATAGAACAGTAATTTAGGGGATGCTTATGTTTACATAATTATCACTTATCAACCTCAGACTTTTGTCATCATCTCAATTTCCAAGCGGAGGCTTCCACATACATATAATCCTTCTGATGTGGTTCTAGAATATATAGTCCAATCTATTGAGTTTTGTGATTCCAAGTTGATTTCCATTGTTCCTTCAGTTGTTTGGACATCTCCAAGTATTAATCTAATTGGCAATCAACATGTCATGACTGTCCATTTCAAAGCCATGTTAGAAATATCCTCTGTGCTATCATAGTTCCAAGAATAATGCATTAGTCAAATAGATGTGCATTGAAAGAGATAATGGCAAACTGTAGACTATTGCTGTCATAACCTAGAGACTTTGTTAGACATATTTAGACATATGTGAATGTGTGAATGCTGGGTAAACCACCCATATGTGCAAAAGAAAAGCCTAAGCATAGTAATGTAATACAAACAGCCAGAAAGTGCAGATGTTAGATATCTGATAGCAGCAAAGCAATCAATTTTGTATAATTAACTCCAGATCCTCTGCTACAGCTACATAGTTTGCAATAGGAGAGTGCTAGTGGTTTTCATGAGCAATGAGGAATAAAGAGTCTTTTAGCAACATCGTGGAAACATAGCATAGCTTAGGTTGGAAGGAAGCTTGAATGTCATCTGGTCCAACCTCCTGCTCAAAGGAAGGCTATTTTCAAAGGTAGATCTGATCATTCAGGGCCATTTTGAAAATCTCCAAGGATGGAGATTCCAGATTTTCCCAGGGAAACCTGGTCCCAGCTTAGCCTTGTGTTTTACTGGAAATTTCTTTGCTACAGCTTCTGGCAAGCAGCAGCATATGGAACTGGAGTGCCATTTGGTGTTACCATAGTGGGTCTGGTCTACTGGAGGGGTGTTCCCAAAGACTGATGACATTCCATATAGCTATGGTAACTTCTGGGCCACAACTAGTGAAACTCAAAGCAGCATCTTAAGATCTGATCCAGAATTTGCTTTGTAGATCTTTTGTTGTAAAATGTATTGTTAGACATTTTTGTGAGGTCAGACACTCCAGATCTGAACCACCTTCAAACTTGGGAAGAGATCAGATTCACTTTCCCATCTTTGGTTTTACCATCTCACTTATGTTTCAAATTGTTGACCACAAAACAGAACCAAAGTTTTCAGTATTGCTTTGGTATTTAGATCTCTAGTCTACATTACCCCTCACATTATACTCTTTAATACTGTTGCAAAAATCTCTTACTGTGGTAACCTCAAGCTTTGGCCTAGCACTGTCTTGTTATATTTGTGTTCTTAATAATGGCTTACTGAAAGCACAGTAAACTGACATCAAGTGATGACTTATCTCTCCAACTGTTCTCCACTTTGCTTAGCTATTCCTCATGGCTTATCTGGAAATACTGTAGAACTCCAACTCACTAATTATGAAAAATTCTTGCAAAAAGCAGATGTTCAGCCTAGCCAAGTGCTTCCAAACATCTCCTAAGGCCAGCTGACTGTGGAGGAGGGGATCAATGAATAGAGCTAGGCCAAGTGCTTCCAAACATCTCCTAAGGCCAGCTGACTGTGGAGGAGGGGATCAATGAATAGAGCTAGCTTCTGATTCCACAGGTTGGTTGAGGAGGGGAAAGAAATGTTACTTCTGAAGAATTCCCAGGTTCTGCAAGACAGCAGATTTGTTCCAGAAGGGAGCAAGCAGCTCCATTCAGTGCAAAGCCAAAGGGCAAGAAGCAGTCAGTATTCACTGCTTTTGATGACCAGTGGCATGTAACTGGGATTATGGTGTAACCCAAACAAATGATAAAGCATAGAACAGAAACCTGGGTGGTGACTCATCTCCTTTCGTTGTACCAAAAGGTAAAACAAACAAACAAACAAACAAACAAAGTAAAAAAATGCAAAAGAATGAATGTGTAAAATGAATAACTTGTAGAGTACATACCTGCTCTTAGGAGAAAGTACGTGCCTAGAGAGGTTTACATTCTATCTGTGCATATTTATATGTCTCTCGTTATGAAGATTCAGGAGGTTTTCTTCACAAGCAAGAGTCTTACTGTTCTGATGCAAAACATCCTTTTTCTGTGAATGGCTAGGCTTTAACTGGAACTCTGTCACTGAAGCCTCTTCAGCAGCAGCAGCAGTGGCACATCCTTTGGGCTCTTCAGTTCCAGGTGATTCTTCTGCACTACTCTTTTCAAGGTTACACTCTGGAGCAGTCTTTTCCAAACCTCTGGGTTGCCCATCAGGAAGCAGCAAATCAGCAGCAGCATTTTTCAAATTGTTTGGTGCACTTTGCTTGTTAGGATTTGGTATGTTTATATTGTCATCCTCACATAAGAATGATGAATCCCTACTTTCAGATGAAGTTTCAACCTCTTCTAATGACTCTCGAGTCACTTCACATCGTGAGTCTGGAGATGTTTCAGAAATAGGGTTAGAAATAGGCTGCTGCTCCTCAGCTGGTGCTTCAGGAGTACCATTAGAAATGGATTGCTGCTGCTCAGCTCGTTCTTCCTCAGGGCAGGCTTCAAAAAAGCATTCAATGTTTTCTCTCTCATCTGTGAAGTCCTGTGGCACAGGAGTGCTGCTCTTCTCCTCTATGTATTTGATTACCTCTCCACAGTCACTATCATGAGAAGAAAGTGAAAGATAAGAATAGAAGTCTCCTTTTCTTAGCTGAAGGGGTCTGTGAGAGTGTTCTAACACTTTTTCCTTGATCTGTGCTAATGAGGCTGGAGCAGAAGACTCACATTCAGGTTGTGACTTACTTTTCAAAGCTGTTGATGCCATGTCTATTATTTCCTTCACAAAATTGTGCACTGAGCCATCTTCCACATTTTTTTTATCAAAAGCAACAGATTCACAGTTACAGCATGAATCGAGACCATTGGCTGAGGAGTCACATTCTGCTTCACTGGATTTCAAGACTGGACAGCAATCAGTAGATTTTTCAGTAACATTTACTCTACACTGTTGACCATCAGGTAAGGATGTTTGTAAAGCTTTATCACGGATGTCTACACAGTTAATTTCTGAAGAAGATTCAAGGCAGGGCTTTTTAGCAGGAGAGGAAGCAGCAGAGTGGTGATCAGGCTGAAGATGACTTTGACATTCTTTTGGAGGGTTTCTGGATCCATCTGATGTCAGAACAGCCTCCTTGCCATCCATATGTGAATCATCTGAACTGTCTGTAAATGCTTCACAGACACAACATTCATTTTCAGCTTCTCTGACATCAAGTGATGCGGGAGTTGCCGGTGCTCTAACAAGACATTCCTTTTGACTGCCAAGAGTATTTTCAACGTTGCCATTCTCCATATCATCCACCAGCTGATCCTTCACAACCTGAGTGATATCTTTCACCAGGTGACTCTTTGTCCCTTTTTCACAATCACGTGGTACACTCTTACTATTGCCATTATTCTCTGATATTTTCTGTACTGAACCATTCAGCAGTGTTTCAATGCTTAATGTATCTGTGGCTTTTGACGTTTCATTACTGACTTCTTTACTGCGCTGAATCTCCTCACCCAGGTTACTTTTTCTCTTCTCCCTTGTCAAAGAAAATTTTGGTCTAATCCAAGTCTGGAGTTCATTTTTTATATAATCAAGTCCTGAAATTAAATTGCATTCTTCGTAAATATCCTCATCAGTTGCTATACTGGAGTCATCATCTTCATCTTTGATACCTAACTCTTCCTCAGTTAAGGTAAGGGTGGAACTTGAAAGCAAATCACTGTCATCTTCATCATCAGTGCAAGCAGAAGTGCAGGAGACATTAACAATCATGCTGACATTGACATCGCTCTCATCAGCTACAGATCTATTAAGATGCTTTCTAAATGATGCATTCGAATCTGGTATTTTATTTCTGTGCAGTACAATGTCTTCAGAGCAGAGAGAAAGATCCTCGCTGCTGCTGAGCTCAGTGAGAGAAGCTGCTGAGTCCTCGTTGATGGAGGATGCAATATCGAGGGACAGCTGTCCGGTAAAAGACATTCTTTGGGAGCTACTTTGGAGCGTTATATCAGAGATGCTGCGCTTTATCTTTTGATCTACAGGACTCTGGATATTCTCTAAGCGATTCAAAAGGTCTAACGTTCTTTTGCTGAGTTCTCCAACAGAATCGCTGCTTGCACTTATGTCTCCTGAGCCATGATGACTAAAGAGATCTTCGTTGCTCTTGCAGGAAGTCAGCCAGCTCTCCAAAGAGGTGCTTCGCTGCAGACCATCTCCACTTTTAAAAATACCTGAGCTGAACAAATCACCTACTACAGACAGAGATTCTAACGAAGAACTACGAGATAAAGTTGAAACCTGTCTCGTATTGTCGCCGACAGTAAATTTTCTTACCGTTTCTGCACATTTACAGGAATTGGGATCTAATACTCCAGGGATACTTTCCAGAGGATGGTTATGAATGAACCCATCCGATTGTGACTCTCCAGGCTTATGCTCAGATTTACCAGGTACTTTATCAAAACAAAAGCCATGAAGCAAACTGCCCTCTGGGTGCGCTTTGTCGATTTGCGATTGTTTCATTATCACTGGCAATTTGAATTTGGAGCCTTGAAGATATGAGTAATCATAAAACGTAAAGACATCATCTTTTCCTTGCAATTCTTCTAGACAAACAGGGTTACAGGTGGTAATTCTGTCCAAATCCTCATCATTTTCACTTCCACAATGTGCAGAAGGTGCCGACTGGAAATCATCTGCGAGACTAGCACAGTCTTCTTCACCTTGCTTTATTTTTTGCTTTATTACATCGACTATATCTTCCACTCGAGTGTCTGCATGCCCAATCTCAGGATTACTCTGACTGCTTTCAATATCATTTAGCAAAAAGATCTCTGAATTATTTGTAGTTTCTGTATCACATTCACTCACTATTCCACTTTCGCTCTCCGAATGCCTGCTTATGTTTCCACTCTGATACGTATAGTTATAGGGTTTTGCCAGCGTGGTCCCCCCTATTAGGTCTGGCAGGGATTTGGTAGATGAAAATGATGAGTCTTTACTGAGACTTTTGTTCAAAGTGTTAGACTGTGCTATAGTGGAGAGATTGGATGCATTTTTCAAAAAAGGCATGTGTTTTTTTTCTGATAATTCAATATTATGCAGACTATAGACCTGATAGATGTGAGGATTTGGAGGGGAAGTAATGCTGGGACAATACAGAGGACTTCCACGGTCACTGATACTTTCACCTTCATTCACATTGTTGTCACCACATTCTCCTGAAATAGGCTTCAGGCTTAGATCATCCTTCCTGAGTTCCTGATCAGGATCACTTAAGTCTTCATGAATACTGATCAGCTTATTACTTATGTCAGTTTCATCCCATTCCAGTGCATCTTCACTTGGACCATTTAGATCCATCAAACTCGGATCAATAACGTTCAGAGGCTCCTGTTAAAAAAAAAAAAGAAAGAAAAAAAGAAAAAAAAAATCAGAGATTAAAAATATTTACAGCTGCACTTTAAATGTCCTTCCACTGAAATCACATAAGTAAATTAATGGGACTAAAGTGCATTTTTTGAAAAACAATCACTAATAGGCTTTTAATTTTATTATGTTTTGTGTACCATTAAAACAATCAATTAAAATGAAACCTATTAAATTTTGCATGATTTTTTTTAGTCTTCTTAGTTGGTTGGGTTGGTTTTTTTTTCCTCATTTGCTGTCAAAATATAACACAGAAATTTCACTTTTCTGTTACAGAGATTAATTGTGGTTAGTCATTGTCTGCATAACGAGTTTTAAGCATTCTGCAGATGTAAAATTGTGAATGTGATAGTATAAACTTTATAAACTTTATTATGTTGGATATATGAGAACCTTTCTTAGCCTGCCTGAGTTTAGAAGACTTAAGATATATAAATGATTTATTTATTAAAGGATTTTTAAAAAACATATAACAAACTTCTCTGTTGTTAGGCTTAAAATAACAGATCAGATATACTGGAAATCTCAAGAAGATGGATTTTAATCAGAATTTAGTCTATTTATTCTTTACTTGATAATAAAAGCAGTACTAATGACCAGTAAGTAAGACTAATGAATGTTAATATCTTCAGCTGTAAGAACAATCAGTCTAACCAAACACTACATGAATCTCAAATATTGTCTGTGCTGACACCTTTCTCTAGGACAGGGCTAATAAATAATTGAGCTAAACTTAGTTTGCCTTTCTTTTTTTTTTTTTTAAGACTTTTAACTTTCTAATAATATTTGCTATTATGATTCAGAACACGTAATATCAACAGTTGTTCCTTCTAGAAACACCTGTGGGATGAAAAAGAACACCCTGATGATCTTTCTTACTCAAATGTGATCTGCAACATGACCAACAGTTACTGACTCACCTTAACCTCTCAAAACAAGGCAGAAGTGGGCCCTGATTTGGGAGCTGGTTCTCTGAGCACAATTTAATTTTTCTATTTATTGAGAAGCTTCCATATTAGGAAAGATTTTGCTTATATAAGAAGTCTTGTAATGGAACTGTTAATTAACCTAGAATTGTTTAGTTTAAATCATCTTAACAGTTGAACAATGATGCCTGTATCCAGAAAAAGAAGCAATTTCTAAAAAAACCTTTCAACTATTATCTCTCATTCTTGCAAACTTTCCTGGAGCAACTTTTGGATTTTAAACAGAGCACTGATCACACAGCAAACAGCAATCTAAATCATGACAAACTCACAAACTTTCTGAAATGCAAGCAGATAAAATGAGGATGTAGTCCTGTGAAGTGCAGTTGTACACAACTTAGTTACTTAGATTAATTGAGACTCAGCCAAGGTTACTTGTGCAGGGAAAGGCATCTATCTCTGACTTTGATTCTCAGCTGGGATCTCTCTCTCTAAGGCAGGAACTAAAGCTGCTCAGCCCTTCTGTGAGAAATCGTGGTATGTTCTCCAACAGCTCAAAAGTCAGAGCTCTAATTTTGAGTGTGGGACACTTTGTCAGACCCAGACATTAGAGACATGAAGTAGGTTCTCATTCTCTCAGGAGAAGCTCTACCTACATGCTGTTCTGAAAAGAACCCTGCTTTGCATGTTTCGTTTTGCATAAAACAATTAAATATTGATTGGGTCATAGATGAGGAGAATTTTATCCTGCAGCACAGTGTTGAGCACATTTGACTGGCAAGAGGCACAGGCAGGTTCAAATCCCCACTCCAGTGTCTGTTTAATTATTAATGTAGGTGGCAGTGCTCCTGTGCACAACACAAGGCTATCCCACCCCAGTGTGTCCGGTAGGCCAATGACTAAAACTCTCGACTGACAGTAGGAAGAATGATTTTGTCCAAATTGGGCAGAGTAGCTATCCACTATTCAGCAGGGTACTGTGATTATTAATATATTTGATGAACTGAGACACCCTGCATGTAAGATGTATCTGTGTCCTCGTTCTTCACCAGGCTTAGTGCTAAGTAAGGTAGGTCCCTGTGTACTGCAGCTCTGTTAAGATACTGCTGACAATCATGGATAGAAGTACAGGTTCCAGAGAATTTTTTCCTTCCTTGTCACATGTGGGATAACTGCCTATCTTACTGTGGGACAGGAAGGCAAGTTGATTTAGTACTCTTTGGGACCAAGGTCATTTACAAGCACCAGGTGTTTGTGTTATATGAAGAATCGCAAATCTGTCCTGCTAAAGAGCTGAAGGAGGAAGTCTTATGAAGATAAAACGGCCCTGTTTTGGCTAAAAGTGATAAAGGAAGGCTAAAATAACATAAACACCAACTTCAAAACAGATTTCGAGGGCCAGGGTGCCCAAATGAAGACCTTTGAAATATTAATATCATCATAGAATCATGGAATC
>WBNM01027201.1:107657-153424 GCA_013399055.1 Ramphastos sulfuratus | reverse complement strand
TAGAGTAGCCTTCCAGGATCTGAAGGGGGCCTACAGGAAGGCTGGGGAGGGACTATTTACAAAGTCTTGCAATGACAGGACAAGGGGCAATGGGTTTGAACTGGCAGAGGGGAGATTTAGACTGGATGTTAGGAGGAAGTTTTTTTCGGTGAGGGTGGTGAGACTCTGGCACAGGTTGCCCAGGGAGGTTGTGGCTGCTCCCTCCCTGGAGGTGTTGAAGGCCAGGTTGGAGGAGGCCTTGAGTGACCTGTGCTAGTGAGAGGTGTCCCTGCCTATGGCAGGGAGTTGGAACTAGATGATCTTTGAGGTGCCTTCCAACCTTACCATTCTCTGATTCTCTGATTCTATGATTCTATGATTGCTCTCTTAGGATAATAGGTCACAACAAGCATTTTTTTGGTATTTGTTCTGGTTAACCAGATATTTAGATCAAATCCTGTTGCCTGCAAGAGCAAAGAAACCTGGGTGGGACATGCATCTTGTGATTACTCATTTCTGTGATCATCTGCAGAACTGCAAATAAGAGCTAACCTCCTCCTGTATGGGCATGCTTGAGGCTGTGCTTTTAACATCAGGCCAGCAAGGGTGCTGGGATTGGGGTTTGGGAGCACTGGATTGTGACAGCTGTTAGTACTGTCATCATCAACAAACACTTCAAAACTTTATTCTGGATTAGTCTGAACTGGCGAACAGGGGAATTTTCAAGTGTTTGCTAATGAGTACGACCCTGTTTTTAACAAGGCAATTTTCTGTGGGCTGGATGGTCAACCAGTGGTCAGGGTTGACTGCATGGTGCAACCCACATCAGCCTGGGTTTTGGAGTGCATTTCTGTTTGACAGCTTTTCAATGGCTTCTTTGCCTTTTGGAGGGTGATGATTGTATGAGCTGGAGAATTGAGGCTTGTGGCTCATCTGCAGTACGCACAGTAACTGGGGTGGTTGTTGGCACAGAGATTGTCAGACCAGTGCACCCTGGGTGGATGCAGCTTCAATGCTGAGGAACAGGTTACATGCCACACCAGCCTTTTGTCTGGTGTGAGGTGCGGTGAGGGATGTTAAAAGGGAACAGAGAAGCAAAAGCCCCCCCTTCTTTTCCTTTCCCTTCTGACTCCTAAATGCATTTGCACCCTGCGATTTCTAGAAGTTGGTTTTTGGTTGTTTTCTTCTGTTTGCTTTTCCATAGTGACCATGTTTCTTGGCAAGTTACTAAACTAAAAAGACATTTGGGGGGAGGGGCATGTAGCACACAAGGAAAGGAGGAACATAACACATGGCTTTGCTTTGATTTCCTGAACTGTCAGTAAGTTTACCCCAACCTTCTCTGTCTGAGATGAAATCAGAATTCCTGGCACCACACCTACAATGCAACATCAGTTGTCAAGGGAGATAGAAAGAGCAGATCTCATCCTACATATCTCTATTAGGCAGGAGAGGTAATCTGTCCACAGAGATTCTGTGGTGATCTGAAGGCTGAAGCTGGCTTGTCTACACCTTTCATGCCTTTCAGACTTCCAAAACAATTTTTGGTCCCTGTCAGCAGCAGTTTGATAAAACCAGTGCAGACTCTTGGGTAGGTTAGGAAGCTCCCAGGCTGAGGGTCTTTCTGTAAAAATCTGCAATGCAACACAATTCCCTTGTGTCCTTCATCTAAACCATTTTGTTCTAACACATAGAGCAAAGACAGACACCACACTGCTCATTTTGGTTTATTGACAAATTTGTCAGGCAGTTGGAGGATATCAATATATTTATATATGTGTAAAAGAGAAACTGCTGAATTATCTTCTCTGTGCTTGAGAGGCACTGCTGCAAAGACATTTTCTGTCCTCTGCATAAAGGGCTACATATTGCACTATTTAACAGGAAATGTCATCCATTGTCACTGAATTTTGTAATTCTCAGAGGAGTGATGGGGGGTGTGTGTGGGGGGGTGTGTGTGTGGAAAGAAAGTATGAAATGGAGTCAGTTTTCTTATTTAACAGTATGAACTATTAGGAACATTTGCCTGGCATCCCAGATTTCCAGATTTGCGTGACACTGGCTTTCAGATTTCTGTTCTTGATCCTTCAGAGCTGCTAACATTGGTGCTTTTTATTGGATTATCATAGAATCATAGAGTCAAGCAGTTTGGAAGAGACCTCCAAGCTCATCCAGTCCAACCTATCACCCAGCCCAATCCAATCAACCAGACTATGGCACTAAGTGCCCCATCCAGGCTTTTCTTGAACACCTCCAGGGACGGTGACTCCACCACCTCCCTGGGCAGCCCATTCCAATGCCAATCACTCGATAAAGAACTTCCTCCTAATATCCAGTCTGGACCTCCCCTGGCACAACTCGAGACTGTGTCCCCTGTTCTGTTCCTGGTTGCCTGGGAGAAGAGACCAACCCCACCTGGCTACAACCTCCTTTCAGGTAGCTGTATACAGCAATGAGGTCACCCCTGAGCCTCTTCTTCTCCAGGCTGCACACCCCCAGCTCCCTCAGCCTCTCCTCACAGGGCTGTGCTCCAGGCCCCTCACCAGCTTTGTCACCCTTCTCTGGACACCTTCCAGTACCTCAACATCTCTCTTGAATCAAGGGGCTCAGAACTGGACACAGTACTCCAGGTGTGGCCTGAGCTGTGCTGAGTATAGGGGCAGAATAACCTCCCTTGTCCTGCTGGCCACACTGTTCCTGATCCAGGCCAGGATGCCATTGGCTCTCCTGCCCACCTGGGCACACTGCTGGCTCATGTTCAATCTGCTACCTACCCGTACCCCCAGGTCCCTTTCTGCCTGACCATTTTGCACAAAATGACCCCTGAAAATGGTGTTCCTGGGTTGCTTCTTGTATGAACAATGGAAAAAGGACCAAGGGAATGTTTTATACAATTCCCTTTAGTCTTCTCTGTGATGAGCTGTTTGATCACAGTGTGTCCTTTAGTTATGACACTTGTACTCCTTCTACCTGATTTTGACTTTGATTTGTGCAGAGATGACTGGAGCCATCCTGCTGTAATGAAGCTTCTGGAGATTTTTCTCTGTGTGCTTATTAGCTTCCAGGGTCTTCTCTCCAACTCTGAGCATTCTTGGAAGGCAGAGTGTAGAGCAGTCTCCCTGAAGCCTTGCATGCTGAAGCAACATTTTTGAGAGACTGAGGATAGGATATTTATTATGGGGTCTACTTAGATGGGATGGAGAACAAAATCAGTGCATCAGATCCTCCTTGAAAAGTACTGAGAAGGATCAGTAACTGTTATTCTAGACAGTATGTTAAAAGAATACTTTCGAATGACCTGCAATCCTAGAATCAGTTTGTGGTTGGCAAGATAGAACACTTCAATTCTTGCTTTGCCTACCAGAATCCCAGGGGCATTTTGTACACAGGCAAGGTGGTGACAGTAGGGTGATACTGACTTCCTGGAGCTAAGTGACCCTGTCAGGTGTCCGCATACTGTGGAATGAAGACTGGAGTGTCTAATAACTTGAATTTGCAAAGAAAACAAGATCTGATGGTTTTGTCTTCAAGACAGCACAGTGTAATTCGTGATCCTGAGCTCTTTGTATCACCCGGATTTGGCAGCAGAGTAGCATAGCAGCTGAGAGATTTAGCAGATAAAATATTCATGTTTTGTGTGAGCTGCTAGCCTTCCCCTGGAAAGAGAAAACCTGCCAGCTACTGTTTTCACATGAACTTCTGCCAGATACTCACTCCTTCCACCGTACATTGCATTTTCATCATGGGCTTAGAGTGTGAGTTTTGCTGCAGTACCCTTCCTTGGAAAGGGAGCACCTCCACATAACCAGCCTACTTCTTTCATCTGTTTTGCAGTCTGGAGGCTGCCAGCATCGGGTTCATCATCATCATAGACAGACGACGGGACAAATGGAGTGCAGTCAAGGCATCCCTCACACGGATAGCAGTAAGTGCTTGCTTTTCTTACTTCTCTTCTAGAAATTAAAGTTGTCTGCTGAACCTTCAGCACAAGATACAGTCTCCTGTGCTCATTTTAAGCTCCCTTTTTCTGTCTGTGGATGCAGATTCTCCCCTGCCCTGAAGCTCCTCACTTTTGAATAAGGGAGGAAACTGCAGTAACAAATTATACAACCTTGCTTGCTGCTGGGTTAGGGCAAATTCTTTCTTTGCTGGGTTGACTGCAATGTAAATCCTAGTAATGTGAAGTCAGTTCCTAGAAAAGTGTGACAGAGGTACCCTTCTGTACACTGAGGAGTAGTGATGTGGCCTGTTTATGAAAGAAACAGATCCCAAGGGACGTGTGTTTGTATAGTAGTAAGTGATCTCTGTCAGAAACTCTTAATAGTTTATTATATCACATTTGCAAAAGTCAGAGCTAAGCACTGACTTTGAATGCTAATAAAAGCAGCTGGTTTTGTACAGCTGTTACCAGGAACATTTGCTGTGTGAAGAGCAAGCACTTATGCATGGAGGTGTAGGACAGAGGGATGACCAGAGTGACTTCTAAGTTCTTTAAAGGAATTTAGACAGACTTGCTTTTCATTCTAAGTTCTTTTCATATGCTCTCTTCTAGAAATTTTTCTTTTTTTATGCTTGATGAACTCAGAGGAGTGTGAGAGTTGTAGGCTGGGTGTTGCAGACAGGGCCATGTGAGAGGAATGTGTTGAGTATCTGTCTGTATGTAAAAAATATATGGGGTTAAAAGATTTAAAACCCTTTCCAGAGTGATAAGGTAGGTCAGCCTGTGAAATGAATCTGTTCTACCAGCTTCATTCACCAAGTCCAACATGGGTAGCCAGTTTGCCCTCTATTGGCTGCAGCCTAATTTAAAAAAAAAAAAAAGGGAAAACCTATGATGTGGTAGTGCAAAGGGAGCTTTCTGTGATCTGTATCTGTGGAAGGAAGGCACTAGCGCAGAAACTTTAGAGCTTTGTGTTTAATCCATATCAGAAAACAGTAAACAGTAAACACCTGGGCAGTAAAATCCATGGCCCAGCCTTTCCATTGGCTGTGGAGATTGTGAACAACAGATGTGTGCTGAGTGGACCAGTTGATATTATTAGCAGCTGGACTGGTTAAGGTTCAATAAGCTCTACCTGCTTTTCCCTCTTCAGGAAACTCTTGGCTGAAAAATTCCTTGGCCCTCCTACAAGACAGAGTTGTGCCTTCTAATAGTTCTGTTTAATGGTTTAAGAGTTCTTGTTTAACATCTTTGTGGGTGCCATGGACAGAGGCATTGAGTGCACCATCAGCAAGTTTGCTGACGACACCAAGCTGTGTGGTGCTGCTGGAGGGCAGAGATGCCATCCAGAGGGACCTGGACAGGCTGGAGAGGTGGGCTCAAGCCAACCTCATGAAGTTCAACAAGATAAAGTGCAAGATCCTGCATCTGGGTAGAAGTAATCCCAAGCACCAATAGAGGCTGGGCAGTGACTGGCTTGAGAGCAGCCCTGAGGAGAGTGACTTGGGGGTGCTGGTGGATGAGAAACTCAGTATGAGCCATCAGTGTGCTCTTGCAGCCCAGAAAGCCCACCAGATCATCAAGAGAAGTGTGGCCAGCAGATCGAGGGAAATGATCCTTCCCCTCTACTCTGCACTGGTGAGACCCCACCTGGAGTACTGTGTCCAGTTCTGGAGCCTCTATTACAAGAGGGATATGGATGTGCTGGGATGTGTCCAGAGAAGGGCTACGAGGATCATCAGAGGGCTGGAGCTGCTCTGCTATGAGGGCAGACTGAGGGAGTTGGGGCTGTTCAGTCTGGAGAGGAGAGGGCTCTGAGGTGACCTTATTGTGACCTTTCTGTATCATAAGGAGGCCTACAAGAAAGCTGGGGATGGACCTTTTAGAATGTCAGGTAGTGATAGGACTAGGGGGAATGGAACAAAGCTAGAAATGGGTAGAATCAAACTGGATGTTAGGAAGAAGTTCTTCACCATGAGGGTGGTGAGACCCTGGAATGGGTTGCCCAAGGAGGTGGTTGAAGCCCCATCCCTGGAGGTGTTGAAGGGCAGGCTGGATCAGGCTCTAGACAGCCTGATCTAGTGTGAGGTGTCCCTGCCCATGGCTGGGGGGTTGGAATTAGATGATCCTAGTGGTCCCTTCCAACCCTGACTGATTCTGTGATTCTGTGTGTCTTGCAGGGAGCATTTCCTGGAAACCTGCAGCTGGTGTTTGTCCTGCGACCTTCCTGCTTCATCCAAAGGGCAATCGCTGACATTGGCATTAAACTCTACCGAGATGACTTTAAAATGAAGGTACCGGTAAGCAGGGATTTTTTTGCCCATGTGTTTTCTTTGTCTCCACACCTGGAGTTCTTAGACGTCAGCAATTTCTCATAACCCAGCAAATGAAATTTGATTGCAAGTGGCAGTTGGGAGCCTTTATCTGGGTCTGTATGATGTATGTAACAGTAATGCTGAGGAGTTAATTGCCCATGGATGCTTCACAGTGCTCAGTGGGCATGTTCCCATCTGAAAAGTCAGTCCAGCTGTACAATGTGGCTTGGTTTTCGTGCAGATTTGGGAGTTACCCACACCCCCCACCCTGTGCCCAGTTAGGAATTCACCCAGACTAAACTCAGCCAGCTGGAAGTTAGAATGAAGCTGTATTTATAGCTTTGCACAATTAACAAGCGAAATATATACCATATATACAGATATATTTACAACTGTACACAGTAATATGCAAATTAAAAATAATACAGAGATACAGAACCCCTTCCAGCAGCAGAGCTGCCCAGGAGGGCTTTCAAACCCACTCCCCTCCTTCCTCCTCCTTTCCAACCTCCCTCCCTTATCTCAGGATCTCCCTTACGTGCAGGGTGAGATGGAAAAGGGTGATGAGAGGTGTTAGAAGAAGATTGATTAGTTTGAGTTATGCAGTTTCAGGCAGAGGAGTTAATACAGCAAGCAGGCAGCCACAGACTGACCTTATCTTTGTGTCCTTGTGTTTATATGGCTCAGCAGAACAAATGGACAATATAGACATCACTATTACCTTCTTTTCACAGCAAATGATCTAATTTCTTTCATTAAAACATTCCAATTAGCCTCAAACCTGCACAGTGTAAGTATTGGCATCTTAACTCAGTGGAGATGTTCCCCTGCTGGAGGCATAGCTTCTTGCTCCAGTGACAAACACAGAGCATAAACATAAGTGTTTAGAACTACAGAGCAGAAAGGCTAGGGCTGAATTCTACCTTATTTTATGCACTACCCTTGGGACTGCTGAGAGTGCTCCTATTAAGTACTTGCATAGCATTGCCTATTTTTAATGCTTTTCATGATCCCATGCCCTCAAGATACAAAGTTTATTTTTAATTCTTTTTATACATACTTGGCATATGATGTTGATTTGGTGAGAATGCAATTTGTAGCAGGTTACCAATCTTGAAAGAGCTTAAGTTTTAGATTATTCTGTCAGAGCTCTTTTGGGAGTTGTTCTCAGCTGCATGCTTACATGTGGTTTTCAAGAATAATAATTCATAATAAATATAATAATATAATAATAATAATATTTGTAATAATAATAAAATATGGGTGGATTTTCATCCTTGACCAGGCTTTACTAGAGTCATTTCATACGATGGGTTTGGATTTTGCTTGTGGTTTGATACTGTTTTGCAGAAGACTATGGCTCTCCTCCAACAAATTTTACCTCTGCCAATACCTAAGTTTGCAGCTGAGGTGTTTAAGACAGTTTATGCTTTTTCTGAAGTAACAGACAGCAGCCCATGGATTACAATGCATAGGGAAAAGAAGCCCTGAATATTCATTTGGTTATTGCAGATCAAATTGTAACATTTGCTGTAGTTTGGCAAGAATGGCTTTTTGGTGACTAAAATGCAGTTTTGTGGTTAAAATGTATGACTGATTACAAAACAATATCTTTAAAATTTGTAGTACCTTCAAAATTGGACGTGTCTGTATTTATTAAGCCTGAATCTGTTACCACAGCAACTGTTGTACCAGTGACTGCAGCCCAGAAAGAGACAACTTCATCATGGACTGGCATTTGCTGACAATTCCACATCTTCTATACTTCTAGCTACTTATTTGATGACAGTGTTGCTTTTCAAATCCAACCTGAAACTGTCAAAAGTTGGAAGGGAGGTTAATTCTAGGCTGGGGTCAAGCATTTCACTAAGTATTAAATAGTAACTCATCTTTCTTCTAGGCAGGAAAATCAAGGTATGAGTTTAGTTTGGGGACATTCAAATTTTGAGCCATCTTGGATATGTCCACAGAACTTTTAGAGAGCAGTCTTACAAAAACTAAGAGCACGACATGTTTGCTGTTAGATCTGCCTGCTTCCTGCCTGGGTATCTGTAGAGAGCCTGTCAGATTTATGTACAGGCTCTCCACATATGCCTGATGCTGTTGTAAGTCGCTTAGGGTTGTGCAAAAGGTGTCCTAAGCTCCTGGGGTCTGCCATACTATTTGGAGAGGCCTTTTACCTATGCTTGCAGCCCATACTAAAAGACCTTCTGGGCATGCCCCTCTGTACCCCACTTTCAGAAAGGGTAAGTTACTGGGAGTGACATCTATTTGTCCCTCTTTGTTGTTGCAGATCTGGGCTCTTTACCCAGTGTGCAAAAAAAACCTAACAACACACAGAGTCAAGCTATTTGTTTTACTCCAGTTCTGCACAAAAAAAATGGTGTTAGCTATGTGGAGTTACCAGCACCTTGAAAATAACATCCTGTGCACCAAGCATGAGAATAGGGCCAGAGAGTTCTTGTCCCATGGGAGATATCCTTACTCAAGAATTAGATATCAGTACCTCTCTTTAATAGAACCATCACCTTTTCAATTGTTTGAAGCCTGTTTGCTCATGTTGTGCATTTGGCACTATGACAACATTAATAGGCCACAGATGGGTCCTATTTCCTATCACAAATACAAGTGAGTCAGGGCTGGCACATGAGCACTCAAATGGAGCCTCAGGAGTGGATTTGTTAAGGAAACATTTGTTAAAGAGTTTATCTGAGCTATCAGACTGCAAATATGTTTAGTAAAATAGATTTGCTGGGTTAAATCAACACTGGATTGAGTAGTAACCAGAAAATCAAACAGGAGCAAGAAATAAAGGCTGAAATAATAAACCAGACACAATAAGGAAATGCAGGATGTACATAAGTTACTGACACACAAATTCAGTTAATAAAACCTCCTGAGTTAAATCTCTGTGGTGATAGCAATTTGGTTAAATATCATTAACCAGGAGATACACCAGGGCTCACCTGAGATGAAATCTGGAAATCCGAGAGAAACATCCAGAGATGTACTTAAGGAATATCCCAACATGGAAAGTGAATTAAAGCATCTTCATAACATACACAAAAGGCTGAATAATCAGTCCACAGAAGGCCTTTCATGGCCACAAACCTTTGTAGTTTGTGACTTCTTTCATATGGCTCATGAAGCAACCCCCACCACAGCTCTGTGCTCCTCGCTGACCTGCTTATTCAGACCCTCCTCTCTTGTGTTCTCCAGCTTACTGAAGGTGACTGTCTCCAGTTTGGCAAGAAGTATGGGAGATGCTAATGCTCTATAAGTTTTGTTTCTTAGATGGGTGGTGGATTGCTCCCAGGCTTTCTCCTGGAGAGATGCCTGCAGGGTAGCTACCTCTTGGGTAGCACCATAGCTAGCAATATTAATAGATCTGCTTTGTGGCTCTTGCTCATATATCAGGTTAAAGCAAGCATCTTCCTGGAAGGTAAGTACATGACAGTGTTCCTCTGTAGTTTCAGTGCACTTTGGAGTATAAAAAGTTTTCCAGTTCATCAGCCATATCTCTGATGAGGAAGAGCTACAAAGCAGTTAAGGCTTACTTTCTCAGACATGAATTGCAATTCAGAAGTACAGCATAGACTTCATGTTCCAGTCTGAGGCTACTCCAAGATGATGTAGCTTTTTAAGTTTTCTGGCTTTGATCATAAAATACTCCAGTGTTTGATAACACATCCAGAGAATAGTTTTCCCTTTAGCTTTGGATTAAGTACTCTCTGCTTTCTTTGCCTCAGTTTCTTACCTACAAAGTCTGTTGGTGAAGAAACAGAAACAGTCTGGCTTCTGTTTTTAGAAGCAGGATTTAAGGAGAAGATGAATTGCTGGAAGCACAAAAGAAATGAATCAGAGATGACTTGAGAATGTTCAACCCATACAAGTCCATGGGACCAGACGTGTCTCCCACAGTACTGCTGTATCCAAGTTAGGATGTTGAAGTCTGGATGGGTGGACAACTAGATTGATTTAAAAACTAGTTGCATCACTTGTCTCAGAGGGTAGTGGTGAATGCATCACTCTCTGCCTGAAGGTGGGCAACATATGAAGTGGTGTACTGAGATCTCCTGGGATCTGCCTTATTATTAGCTTTACCAGTGACCTTGAAGAGGCAATGGAGTGTGCTGTCATCGAGTTTGCAGATGAAACTGAACTGGGAGGAGCACCTGGTAGGCTGAATGACAAGACCACTGGAGCATAAGCTCAAGGACTGGACTGACCAGCATATTATGAAATACACAAGGGACAAATGCAAAGCCCTGCAGCTGGGAAGGACATCCTTCCAGAAAGATTTCCTCCCTCAAAAAGGAAGAATCCAGGTTCTTCCCTCACAACAACGCAGCAGTGTTGTATGGTTGACAAGAGTACAGGCTGTAGTCTGACTGTCTGAGGAGCAACTCTGCTGAAAAGGACCTGGGAAACTTGATAGCAAGCTGAACATGAGCCAGTAGTGTGCACTGGCAGCATTCTGCATTGACAAGTGTATTAAGAGGAGCATAGCCAGCAGATTGAGACCAGTGATTATCATCCTTTAGTTGATGCTCATTAGATAGCATTGAGAATACCTTGTCTAGTTTTGGTTCCCCCAATACAAGAAAAAAATTATCTGGAGTGAAGTCAACAGAGAGCCATCAAGGTCAGGGCTTGGAGCTTGTGCTCCATAAGGAGATGCTGAGGGAACTGAGCTTATCAAGTCTAGAGAAGGGAAGACTTGAGAGGGTTAATGTGACACGACACCAGCCTTACAGGACCTCCAAGAAGGAGGCTTGCACACAGCCCTCCAAAGTGAAACAAGAGCAGTGTCATTGGAACAGGCTGCCCAGAGACATGGTAGAATCTATCTCTGGAGATTTTCAAGGCCTGCCTGGATGTGTTCCTGTGTGATCTGCTTTAGGTGATCCTGCTCTGGCAGGGGAGTTGGATGCGATGATCTTCAGAGGTCCCTTCCAACTCTTACCGTTCTGTGATTCTGTGAGTTCTCACTTGATAAAAGGAAAAACATTTTCACCACAAAGATAACCATATAGTGAGCCAGACTACCCAAAGATGTTGTACAATCTCAGTCCTTGGAGATCTTTAATACCCAGGTAGATAAAGCCCTGAGCAACCTGTTTTGATCTCATAGGCAACCCAACTTTGAGAAAGAAGTTGGACTAGAGACCTGAGATTGCTGACAAGCTGAATTATTCTAGAATGATTCTGTTAGAAAAATCACCTAAAAAATCTGTTAAGGTTTGTTCTCAGTGTTTTTCATAGAGAACGACCAACCTAGAATATACATCTCCTTACCTTCACACATCTATGCTCATCTCTCAGTTCACAGTGATTGTAAATGTAATTGCCATGCTTCCTTTTGAGCCTCCTAATAGGCATAGGCAGTTATCCTTTCTCTGAGAGCAGAATGAAATAATACATTTGACATATATTAAAGTCTAAGGATTAAAATGTCTAGGCTTGCTTTTCTGTTGCTGAAATCACCATGTGTTTTCTAGCTGTTGCAACAACAAGGCATAACTAAATGGTTTAAAATTGAATAATGACACTGATACAACTGAAAGGAAAATCTTGTTCTCAAAGGTCTCATTTCATCACTTCCCTGGATTAAGTGGTTGGTGTTGAAGAAGCTGCCTACTCCTCTATTTCTCTGTAAATAACAGTTACCTAGAAAACAGGGAAGTTGTTTGATGAGTGAACATTATAAATACAATACTTTTGCTCTCAATGTACATCTAAAGTGACTATGTCCTCAACCTAGCAAGGAGCAAGATGGTGTTAAGTTACAGTTAATTCAAGAATGGCCATGTACATATTGAGAAGGCAAGATCTAGAGGAAATCAATTCTGGCCATTGCATGAAGAAACATATAATGAGAACTTACTGCCTATGATNGTGTTTATGTTCTTAGTCTTATACATCTCAGCAAGCCTATAAGTGAAGCAGACATCAGCAGTGTTTGCTTTTCACAGCCTATAATATAATTTTTCCACTAAAATATTCCAGTTAGCCTCAAACCAGCACAAGGTTTATAGGTTGGACTTGGTGATCCTGAGGCTTTTTTCCAACCTGGATGTTTCTGTGATTCTGTGAACTGCAGTTTGTTCCTACAGGTTTAAAGGCAAACCCAGATCTAAGGCACAGTGGTTGAAAGGGCTCTTTTTTTCTTTTTCCTTTTTTTTTTTTTTTTTTTCCTCTCAGTCCATTGTGTTTGGATTCGTTTCAGATCATCATGTTAAATTCTGTCTCTGATCTGCATGGCTATATTGACAAAAGTCAGCTGACCCGGGAGCTGGGAGGAACGTTGGAGTATGGCCACAGTCAGTGGATACATCACCGAACTGTGAGTGCTTCTGTTATCCTTACCCCTGTCTGCACCCATCATTGTCCAGGTGATGAATGCAGAGCAACCCTTAAGGAGTAACTCTTAGCTGGGTTTCAGCCTAGGGATTCTGCTAGGGACTTGTGGGAAGAGGAAACTCATGCTTCGGAGAAGGGTGAACTCCCTAGAGCTTGGCACAGAAGCAGTAATCTGTATCTTGCTGTTGACTCCAGCACTGTGTTATAGTGCTCTTACTCAGCAAGACATTTTGGCACATTCTTAGCTTTTGAATAATTAATTAGATTCATAGGCTTTTAGCTTATGGTGGAAGTAGAACATAGGCATTAGCACTTCACTGAATCAAAGGTCAAAGTTCTCACNCATTCTATGATTCTATGAATTACGTCCATGTTTTTAAGAGAAGAGTAATACTCGAGACACTGGATGTTATTTTCCTTTGTTTTACTTTTGTGCTATGGAAGTATGCACTCCAGATGGGTTCTATTTTGAGTTACTAAAGAGCACTGAATAATTGTAGAAGGTTTTTTTATTCTATTGCCTTTGAGGAAACTTGCTTCTGGATTGACTGATTAATTTCAATCCATTAATGCATTTCAGTGGCTTCTTCAAAACAACGTCAACATTTTATTATGATGCCCCGAAAAGATGATAGTTTACAAAAAAAACCAGACCCCAAACTCTGGCAGATTAGCAGCTAAAATACTGTCTCATCCTATCTAAGCTGGGTCCTGGAGAATAATTTCTGGAGACTGTATGCAAAGTTTCTATCTGTCTTTGTGTGTCTGCTTGCAAGACTGATATGTTAGAGCTCACATCTAGGTAGCCCCAATGTCTTGCAGTGTTCTGAGCAGCCTTGGGTATGAGTCAGTTCTTGCTGACCTGCAGGTTAGGTCTAACTTGGATAAAGAGCTTTCCTGAGCCTGCTTTGTTAAGTCTAATCACTTTTGTCACTTTTCTGCTATCATTTTCTATGCTTTACTGTCCTTGTAAAATTGCATTTAAATCTTCTTGTGAAGCACCAAATGTTTCAGTCTTTTGCCTTTTCTATAGCACTGGTTTGCTTTTTTGACCACAGTAAGATTAGAATTGAGATAGGTGAACAAGCTTGTATGCTGAAAGTACCAAAAATGTGAAACTGCCCTTGCAGGAGGCATGAGTTTGAAGGAATCATCTATATGAGCTATCAAACAGCTACAAGCTTGAGAAAAAAAAAAAAAAAAACAGGAAAAGGAGTAAAAAGGGCCACAAGAAAGATTGTTTTGTTCATTAATGACAGGAGTTTACATAAAGCATGAATATACAGTCTGTTAGATTATCCAAATAAAAGTAAGCCAAAATTTGAGGCAACTGTGGCTATGTAACCCCCAGATCTTCTGGTTAAATTTGTCTGAAAACTGTTCACCAAGTGCAGAGACTTGGAAAAATAAATAAACCCCCACAGATGTAAATTAGGTACATGAAACAATTTATTACTCATATTCACAGGAGAGGGTGGGGGCAAGTATGCTATTAAGTGAGACGCTGATAAGCTCAAGGTGCCTGCTGCAGGCAGCCAATGCAATCTCTTGCTGGGTAGGAGGTTGTCATCAGGGAAGTGTCAGCCTCCACGGCACCTTGAAACAGCCTGACTTGCAGTCTCGCTGAGCTGCAGGCTTCATCCCCTTTGTTTCTCTTACTGCTCCTGTATCTCGTCCTGGCAGTGTTTTTATCTGAAACAGCTTTAAACTTGCTAAATGGTAGTGACACAACAACTTCACTGCATTGTTCCTTGTTTCTGCTTTCTTCCCCTGACGGGTTAGCAGCCTACAAACTTTCTTACCCACTGAGTACAATTTTGGCTCTCAGTAAACAGCCTTTGGCTATGGGTAGCTCTGTCTGTGTTGCAGTCGTAAGTGCTTCAGCCAACTTTAATCCAGTAGTTTCAGTGCTGAGAATAGCAGGCTACAGCTGGTGAGCACTAAGCATGGGTCTGTACTGCTTATGTTGAAAGCAAGCACGAATTTATGGGGGAAAAGGGAGGAAGGCTGTGAGCTCTGCTAGCATCACCTCATCTGGGGCATGCTTCACATCACCTATGTGGAATGTCATTTCCTTGTGTACCTTCTGACTGATGATCTCCCTCCAGTTTGTTTTTTCACTGAGCACACTGTCATGGATGCAAATGAGGAATTCCCATTGTTGCTGGAGAAGTGAATGCAACTTCTAGCAACTGTGTGGTGTTTGAGTGTAGGAACACCCCCAGTGCTGTTGAGTGACTCAAACCATTGGGTGGGTTAGATCAAAAAGCACAAAGAGGAAAGAGCTATACAGGACAATGCAGTCCCTAAAGAAATTGGGGCATGATGCTGAAAAAAACATTCCATGCAGTAACTTGCCACTAGACATAAAGGTTTTAATTACATCTCACAAGTCTGAACAATATATTCTACTCTGAAAAGGAAGCATTTTTTAAAGCCTTCCTCACTTCGCCTTTCTTCAGTAAAACCACAGATTTCTGACAAGTTTTCTATTGGTGCACCCAAATGATAAAGAAACAACAATGCTCCAATTGATTTATGCATTTTAACTGTATTTGCACTAGGTTGTTCTTGTATTTGTGTGCTAATATGAACTGTTGGGAAGGAGTAGCAGGAATATATCTAGTACAGGATCTAGGCAGGCCAGAGATGGACATTTTCAGAAGTCAGGAGGAAAACAGATTGTTGCTGAGTGAGCAATGGCTGAATAAATGTAAATGTAAAAAGGCTTTGCCCTATATACTTTCAGAGTCTCCCTAACTTAAATAAAGGCTTAATTAAAGTTTTTAACAATAAAGTCTTAATTAAAGTTTTTAACACAGCAAAATTTCCCAGCAAGCATGGGCAGAGGATCTGAAGTTCTAGTCCTGGCTTTGAAGCTGATGTCTTCTGTGGTCTCATTATGCCTGTAAGCTCTGGGAGTTTCCCAGCTGGTTCATGGAGATTACATAATATTTGAAGGACTATGAATAGATAATTTGTGACACAGCATTTAATTTGTAACTTTTATCATGTCCACCCCAAAAAAAGGGCAACATGGACAGCTTTGTAGGCATGTAGTATACAGCACAGTGTACCTGAAGCATTGTTAGAGGGACAAGGGTAAATAACCAGCCTGTGACTTTATGCTCTTGCTTTTCTAGGCTATTGAAAACTTTGCAATGACAGTAAAAACAACAGCACAGATGCTACAGACCTTTGGAACAGACCTAGCAGAGACTGAACTTCCCAATGATGTGCAGTGCACAGAGGACCTCCTCTCTGCACACACAGACCACCATAGCAAGCTGAAGGTAAATGTTGTCTCGTGGCAGCTCCAGCAGTGTAATGTATGATTTTTGATTTAACAGCATTTTCTGCTGTATTGATTTGAGTTTAAGTTTCCCAGGGGACTCAAAAATACATCTAAGAGAAACCAATACAATAATAGTAGGATGCCTTCCCCTCTCCCACCCCTTTTTGGAAAGGAAGAAAGAAAGGAAGAGAGACAAGGGGTACAAACACCCAAAGAACAGTCTTGTCATGATTTGGAAGTTAAAAGAAAAACTTTAACAACAAATAAGAGGTATTTAAGGTAGGGGAGTTACAAATAGGTATAGGGAAGGGAAAACAAGATACAAAATATATATACAACCAAATGGATGGCAATGGATGGAAGAGATGTTCACCATGTGGTAGAGATTGGCTGTGTGGTAAGACAGAATCAGCAGGAACGAGGGTGGTATCAAGCACGCAGGCCATGAGGAGAGAGAGAGCAACAGGAAGTTCTTCTGTTTATACAGGGGGTCCAGACAGGCAGTGGGAGTGGGCTAAACACTACACCTAGGGTCAAGCAGATGTGGGGTCAAGTTCTGACCACTCCCTCCACCCAGAAGGGTTAACCCTTCACATCTGCCACCATTTGGGAGTCAATGTTCTGGAAACTACTTGAAGAGGAGAGAAACATAGGTTCGGGAGGTTGATTTGGTTCAACTATGGAAAAGAAAAAAGAACAGGGAAATGTCACTTCTGCTGTATGAGAGGATGTGATGGGATCACATCTGCAGTAGCATGGGCTCCTGATGAAGAGTTCATCACAATGGTGGAACTCACACTGGAGCAGATGCAGAGAACATCTGTGAGGATAATCCAGAAACAGACAGAATGATCTAGCCAGATGATGACTGTCATTTTGGGTTGGGGCAAGTTTAGCTTTGCAGAGTAAGGCTCAGAAGAAAACTGCTCTCCACAAATAGCTTAAGCACAAGAGAAAAAGTACTGCTTTAGCTAGACTAGCACCAAAACGTGTTATAAGCAAGAAGTGTGCAGTGATGCGAGGACTCCTCAGCTGACATGTTAATGTTTAAGCCTTGTCTTTTGCATCTTTCATGCTGGGGACACAACTTCTCCTGTGGGTGACTCCTTGGTAACTGGCATACTGTGGCTCAGGGTGTCACAATTTTAAGGAAATTCCACTAAGAAGTCCAAGGTCTTAGCATGGGCTCAGCTCACCGAAACTGTGGAATTGTTCGGTTTGTGCAGTGTTCAGTTTATTCTGCAAACTGCCTGATGAGAAATGTGATCTGTTCAGATGTTAGATACTATTTCTTTTCTCAGAAATAGATCTGCTCTTCAAAGGGAAAAGACCGAGTCTCTGCTTTTCTAGAAAGAAACATACCACCTTTGGTAAACATTTGTATTTTATTCCAAGTATTTAATACCTATGAAAGAAACCTCCTTTAGCATTGCTATGTTGTTGTATTTTTTTCCCCTCAGGATGAGCTGAAACTAGCTGTGAAGCAGGGAGCCACCCTACTGACATGCATTAGGGAGCCAGTCACTCGAAGTGCCAACAGCAAGCTCAGTCCAGACGAGCTGGAAAATGTGGCAACAGTAGAAAGGTCAGTGAAGCTGGATTCCCTTGTGCAAGCTGCTGATTTGCTCCTGAGAAATGCAAGTGTAATTTAAATCATTTAAATATGAGAGTTATAAATTCCTATTGGTTCTTCTCTTCAGGATTTATTAGACAGGTAACTCAGAGACTAGAACAACTTTGAGGATGTTACCAGATTAAACTCTTAATGCGAATTCACAGAATCACAGAATTAACCAGGTTGGAAAAGACCTTCAAGGTCATTGAGTCCAAGCTATCACCCAACACCTTCTAATTAACTAAACCATGGCACTGAGTGCCTCATCCAATCTCCTTTTAAACACTTCCAGGGATGGTGACTCCACCACCTCCTGGGGCAGACCATTCCAATGCCAATCACTCTTTCTGACATTCTAACTCCTAACATCCAGCCTAGATCTGCCCTGGTACAGCTTGAGACTGTGTTCTTTTGTTCTATTACTGGCTACCTGGGAGAAGAGACCAACCCCACCTGGCTACAACCTCCTTTCAGGTAGTTGTAGAGAGCAATGAGGTCTCCCCTGAGCTTCCTCTTCTCCAGGCTGAACAACCCCAGCTCCCTCAGCCACTCCTTGTAGAAGCCCTGAATTTCTTGGTAATTTTTGGTTGGGCCACTAACTACCTGGCTGAAGATTTAACATGGGACTTACTTTTCCCTATAACATATGTGTCCTCTAAACTTCTATGCCCGGCTAGAAGGTGGCATCTGAATCCACGTGACATGAGAGGGTACATATTGTGCATGTCTGTGGAAACATCTGAGAAGGAACAGATGAAGATAATACTCCAAAACATATTCCTTCACAACTGCAGAGAGGGAATCCCTTGTTCCTTCCTCCAATCCTAGTTCACAGGCTCAAAGGATGTTAGGGGTTGGAAGGGACCCCAAGGGATCATTCGAGTCCAACCCCCCTGTCAGAGCAGGACCAGACAATCTAGCTCAGGTCACACAGGAGCACATCCAGACAGGCCTTGAAAATCCCCAGAGAAGGAGACTCCACAACCTCTCTAGGGAGCCCATTCCAGTGCTCTGTGACCCTGAGAGTAAAGAAGTTCCCCCTTGTGTTGAGGCGGAACCTTCTGTGCTGCAGCTTCCATCCATTGCTCCTTGTCCTATCACAGGGAGCAAATGAGCAGAGCCTGTCCCTCGCTCCTGACCTCCAGCCCTCAGATATTTATAAACATTTATTAAATCCCCTCTCAGTCTTCTCCATACTGAAAAGCCCCATGTCCCTCAGCTTCTCCTCCCAAGGCAGTGCTCCAGTCCCCTAATCATCCTGGTAGCCCTCCATTGGACTCTCTCCAGCAGATTCCTGTCCTTCTTAAACTGGGGAACCCAAAACTGAAGGCAGTACTCAAGATGGGTTTTCACCAGGGCAGAGTAGAGGCAGAAGAGAACTTCCCTTGATCTGCTGGACACACTTCTTAATGCACTCCAAGGTCCCATTGGCCCTCTTGGCCACAAGGGCACATTACTGTCCCATAAAGTTATTAGCATAGTTATTACCATAAAGCTTTTAGTCACCATGTAGAAGTTTCTGCTGTGCCATGTGATGCAGTGGGAAGAGAAATGCCATGCTGGTGTTCCAGCATGTTCCCATTCACTGGGAACAAAGCTGCTGGGAACAAAGCTGAGCTGATCTTTTTCAACAAATACTTTAAAAATCCTTTAAACAATTCCCCAAAGAATTTGCAAATTCATCTTAAATTCAACAACTAGCTTTGATTAAAAATATGTTTTTTTCAGGAATAGATTGAAAACTTTGGTTTTGAGAGGAATAGGAGGGGAACGTTGCTGTTTGCCCCAATAAATGGATGATTTTAGCACTCACTTGTAAAAAGGTCAGGCCTGGCCCCCTGCCTGCCCAAAGATTCTCAGTCTGTTACAGAATCACAGAACTATCAGGGTTGGAAAGGACCTCAAGGATCATCCAGTTCCAGCCCTCCTGACATGGGCAGGGACACCTCACACTAGATCAGGTTGCCCAGAGCCACATCCAGCCTGGCCTTAAACACCTCCAGTTTCCACCAACTCCCTGGGCAACCTATTCCAGTGTCTCATCACCTTCATGGTGAAGAACTTCTTTGTAACATCTTATATTGAAATACAAGCTNGGGAGCTGTCCCTGCCTATGGCAGGGGATTGGAACTAGATGATCCTTGAGGTCCCTTCCAACCTTATCATTCTATGATTCTATGATCCTATGATAAGCTATTTTTTTTTTCCTTTTCTGTTTGTGCTGTATAATATAATCAATAAATCACTCAGAGACTGTGAGGACAACTCACTACTCTGGTGTCAGCCATTTTAGCCAAGATGTATGACACTTTGAAACTCATTTCTTTGTGAGTAAATGTTTAATCATTCACACCAATTGAAACAAAATCCATTATGAGGCATTCTAGTCTTGAGGTCTGTGGTAGTGGGTTGGACTTGATGATCTTTGAGGTCTCTTCCAACCTTGCTATACTGTGATACTGTGATTATGAGCTTCTAATTTTCTAATTGATTATTTTTTAATGGACTAGGAAAAATAATTCAGCCCTTGCATATTTCTGATGGGTGAACAAGCTGTAGAGTTCTGCTTTAAACTATCCTTAACATAATAATTGCATAGCACTCAATCTACATCGGCATCAGGTGAATTATCTTTGAAGAACTGGCTGGAAGCTGCAGAGAGACAGCTGCCTTTGGCTGCCAGGACATGGAACAGCTCTGTGTTCCTGTTGCAGGTCAGGAGGCAGAAGTGCAACTGCCACAGTGGATCCATGTAGTTGTCATCAGTCACTCACCTGCCTGTCCCACTGCAAATTTAATTCTTTTTCACTTAAGTTGCCAGAGAACCTTCTTACATAGGTGCAGGCTCCCCCCTCCACCTCCCTCCTCTACTTTCTACCATCAGCTGGTGTAACTCAAAAGAAATTAACTGTAGGAAATAAGTAAATTCTTTTAATTCTGATTTCTTAACAGGTTATTGGCTCAGTTGGATGAAACAGAAAAAGCATTTGATCAATTTTGGACCAAGCATCACCTAAAACTAGAACAATGCCTGCAGCTTCGACACTTTGAACATGATTTTAGAGAGGTATTTCATTTGTTCATTCTTTCTAGCCTTCTATGATAAATAAGGTCAGGTTTTGCCAATACTTAGAGTATACTGGCAATCCAAAAATGAGGTTGAGAGAGAAACCCTTTGTTATGAAACAGGAAATGGATATTAAAAAATTTTAATTCTTGACAATTTATCAGATACATTACAACATTTAAATAAGGCACAGGGAGAAGAGTGCCAGGCTGTAAGGCCAAAATATGAAACACCAACTTCTTGCTAAATCATTTTGCATTTATCTGTGATCTCATCAAATACCATTCTTCTGTGATAATATATTGCCAATTCCATCAGAGTCAATGGAATACAGTTCAGGAAGCCCAACTGTCAGCCCAGAGGCTGGAAGAATACAGGTTCTGGAATAATGTAGACTCTGGAGTTAGAGGTCTTCAAAACTGTGGGCCTAAATAATGAGAATCAGGACAACTCTTTGAAGAATATTTGTTTCTTTGTTCCTTGGCTTTTTCATTTTGGAGAGAGCTGAAAAACTAAACTTGAGAGGCAGACTCTTCTAAAAGATGCAGTTGAATATTTAGAAGCTGTAGGTTTGTTACAATTTTATGACTACCTTGTGATGGGGAAATTTGGTTTGGATTTTTTTGGGGGAGGTGTTGTTCTTATTTTTTTTTTTTTTTTAAGGTAAAACTGGCATTAGATAATCTCATGGAAGCACAAGCAGCTTTTGCTGACATTGGAGACAGTGTGACTCGAGTGGAGCAGCTCCTGAGGGAACAGAAACAACTGGAAGAAAAAGGACAGGTCTGCACTCAATATAGCATTCTAGCTGCTACAGACATGATCTTCTAGACACTTCTCTGTTGCTGTCCTTACATCACATTTACTCTTTTCTCATGAGTCATTACTTTAAATTGCAAAACTCAGGTCCTACTTTCCAGAAGCCAAGTTCTTCAGCTCCAGTAACTCCTATTTGTTACTTGAAAAATTAGAATCCACTTCAGAAATTGGTGTTTTGAACCAGGACAGGTTAGGTCCATCTTGGGATTCCGAAAAACTCAGAACATGTAACAGGTTTCCTCAGCCAGAAATGTAAAGAATATTCTAGTCAAACTCATAGCAGTTGAAGAACAGCCATGACTTCCAATAAACATCCTTCTTTTCCAGACATTTGGACTTCATAATTACATCAGCTGGTCAGATGTGATGTCAATAGAAAGCATTGAACAAATGAGTAAGTTGAATCAGAGGAGAAAGCACATAATCAGATGGAAAAATTGATGTTTACCTTTATTAACAATAGGATTAGGAGTTAGAAATATTGTGATCTTTGCAGCTCTGCTGCAGAAGCCTAAAGGAGTAAAAGTTAGAGTATCACAGTATCACAGTATAGCAAGGTTGGAAGAGACCTCAAAGATCATCAAGTCCAACCCACTACCACAAACCTCAAGACTAGACCATGGCACCAAGTGCCACGTCCAAACCTGCCTTGAACACCTCCAGGGACGGTGACTCCACCACCTCCCTGGGCAGCCCATTCCAGTGGGGAATGACTCTCTCAGTGAAGAACTTTCTCCTCACCTCCAGCCTAAACTTCCCCTGGCACAGCTTGAGACCGTGTCCTCTTGTTCTGGTGCTGGTTGCCTGAGAGAAGAAAGCACCCTCCTGCTGGCCACAACCCCCCTTCAGGTAGTTGTAGACAGCAAGAAGGTCTCCCCTGAGCCTCCTCTTCAGCAGGCTAAACAATCCCAGCTCCCTCAGCCTCTCCTCATAGGGCTTGTGCTCGAGGCCTCTCACCAGCCTCGTTGCCCTTCTCTGGAACATGCATCTTACTTCCATTGCCCACATCACATACTTGATGTGGGCTCTGTTCCTGCTAGACACCTCTACTTTCATCTTATTGTGACTAAGCTTGTGCATTGTACTCAGCAGGATCTTGGAATCAAGAATAAACTAAAGCATAATAAACCTGCCAAACAGTGAGTGAAAAAATACAGGGGCTTTGATTATTGGAAACTTTGCAGGGAAAAACAAACTTGTGTAATGAATGTCCTCAATATCTGAAGAAGGTGGCAGTATGCACTCACAAAATGATTAAGGATGGAAGAGGCATCTGGAGGTCTTCTTGTTCAATGCCCCTGCTCAAACAGGGCCGCCCAGAACAGGTTTTCTAGGAGGGCTGCTTATCCAGATGGCTTTTTAAATACCTTTAAGGAGAGAAACTCTACAACTTCTTAAGGCAACCTATTCCAGTGCTTCCTGACGTTCAGATGGAACCTCTTGGGTTTCAATATATTCACTGGAATGGCCAGTGTAAACATAAAGTAAGATTTATTGGCCAGATTAATATCCCAGACCTTTACCTCCAGGTTACAGGAGGTATTACAGAGATGGATTGGTTTTATTATGCACATCATTTTAAGATCTAACTTTGGACTTTTTGCTCTTTATTTCACAGGAGCCTTTGGACAAGGCCCAGTCTCTAGCCCTCCATGGAGAACAGCTCATCCAAAACAATCATTATGCAGTTGACTCCATTAGACCAAAGTGTGTTGAACTCAGGCGTATTTGTGATGACTTTACCAATGAGACCAAGAAAAAGTATGATGTTTTGGGCAAGTCTCTTGAGCTGCATAAGCAGTTAGATAAGGTGAGTGAACCTTCTCAGATTAATCATAGAATCATAGAATGGTAAGGGTTGGAAGGGACCTCAAGGATCATCTAGTTCCAACCCCCTGCCACAGGCAGGGACACCTCNAGGTCCTTTTCCTCAGGGCTGCTCTCAGCCATTCACCACCCAATGAAAACTTTGAAAGTTCCACTTTGTAGATTAGATTTAGGAAGAGAAGACCTAACATTTTTGATTAACCCTTCTTTGTGTGTTTGTAGTGACAGAAACTTAAAAGCTGGAGCAGTAGCTTCCCATAACTGTGGTCTGACAATGATGAAAAGTAGGAAATAAGCCTAAGAAAAAAGTTGAACTAGGCCTAATTTTTAAATCAGAACTGAACATATTCCTGTGCTTAAAAAGAAACAGTTTACTGTTTTCTCAGTTGGTTTCTCTTTCTCTGATCTAGCTAGATAGCAAGCTAAATGCTTTGAGAATGTCTGCTTGCTATTCCAGCCTCTTCTGAAACAACATTTCACTCTCACCAAAAACAACAACAACAACCAACAAAAACAAAAAACAAACAAAAAAACCCAAACAAACAAACAAAACCAACCAACCATAAAAAAACCAAAACCTGCTTTGGAGTACTTTTAACTGAGTTTTATAGGTCTTAGATGTTTTTGGTTGTTCTGATATCTTTCAAATATTCATTTTGGATTTTGGTTAACTGTGTGATTGAAGAATGAAATGAGGCTGTATGGCTGACAGATTCAGTTTGCAGCAGCCACAGTAATACCTCTCCTCTTTGCTCAGAGTACTACTTTTTATATGTCACTGGACCATCCAGCCCGTGAGGGTAAAACTGAAGATGCTGTTGTTCTATATATCTATGTGTGGTGACTTGTGGCCTGGAACTGTTGGGTTCTTTGAAGGGGAATTCATTCCCTCTAGTGATGTGCTAGGGAGAATCTCTGTTTCATGGAGTACAAGCAACACTTCACAACATGGACTGTCAGTGATGATGGATTCCTTCTTGCTCTGTTTTTTTCAAAGGCAAGCCAATGGTGTGAAGCTGGAATCTACCTCTTAGCTTCCCAAGCTGTGGACAAGTGCCAGTCACAAGAGGGAGCTGAAACTGCACTCATTGAAATTGAGAAGTTCCTGGTAACAGCTAAGGAATACCAGCTCTCTAACCTGAAAGAGTTCTACAATCAGTTTGACACGATCCTCACCCCCGAAATCAAGGTAAACCTCCTCTGATGTGCAGCCACTCACTTAGAATTCCAAAACTACCAATTGCCTTGTACATGGGAGTGTACTGGGATATAGATTTGAGATGCTCAAATGTGCCTCTTTACCTACAACAAAAGGGCAAAAATGTGAGCGTTTGGGGCAGTGAATTTTACTCAGAGGAGTAGCCATGAAGCACATATGTGAGCTTCTTCAGAGCAGTGCTAGAAAGACTGTATAAGCCACCACGTCCTACTCAGTGAACCTGAGATCTCTGCAGAGTGCATGATCTGAGGTGCATTAACCTGCAGCACAGATGACCTTCAGCTCTAGTCCTGACGCTGGGTGACAGAAGCCCTTTCTTAACTTGCTCAGTCCAGCAGTGACAACCATCTGCTGTTTGCCTTTTCTTTGCCTAGGCCAATGCCCAAAGAATCCTACAAAAACTAGAAGATGTACAAGAAATGTTTGACAAGAGGCAAGTAAGCCTGAAGAAGCTGGCAGCCAAACAGACTCGGCCAGTACAACCTGTTGCCCCACATCCTGAATCTTCCCCAAAGCGAGCATCACCAAAGATTACCAGACCAGCAGGAGTAGGTAGGCCATGAACAGCTGCTCTCAGATACACATCAATGTTTTGTCCACATGGTCACCTTTGATTTTTGTTGTCAGAGTGATTGATGTTCAATGTCAGCCTTGTAGGCCTAGCTTTTACAAACAAATGTGAAATGTTTGACACTGCAAACATGCAAAGAAGGGCGAACCGAAACAGTTCAGGCTTCTCTTCCTAGTCCTCTGTTTGGAATTTACTGGAAGTTCCTGGTTTGAGATTAGACGTGCCTTTAACCAAGATAGCTATTTTTCAGCACAGATGGTTGTAAGAAATTAAAAAATTGAAACTTAGGGCTTTTTAAAAGGGGAACCTTTAGCAAAAAGCCTTGCAAAGTCTAATTTGCATGTAGAGCATACAAAAACTTTTGCTTTCTCAGTAGAAATACTAGAACAGCCAGGAGTCTGACCATTTTGCTCTCTAAGCATCATATCACAAGGCCACACAAATGTCCCTGTTCTCCTTTCTAACACTTATCCTTTCTTACCAATGTCTTCTTCCAGCTATCTTGCTGGTTTGGTTTCTGTACTTTTCCCCCTTAAACTGTGCTAGCTGTGTTCTCAGCACACAGCTAGTGCCTCAGGTTTCAACTTCACTATAGACTTAAGGCAAGCTGAGTGTTCTACTCTGCTACCCACACATCCTCCAGCAATGCATTCTGCTCTTGCACTGCTGTTTGCAGTCAGGTGTATGAGTTACGATTTACCTTGAAAACTCAATGCAAAAGTGTAGTAGTTATGAATAACTAAAATGCAGGGAGCTCTGAAGATCATATAGCCCAGTCACCTGCTCAAAGCAGCAATAACTTCAAAGGTGCCCAAATTGTTCACTGCATGCTCACTAGTGCTGAAGCAAAGGAAGGTAAAGGACAATGGGATTATGAGGTCAACAGGTCAGAACAAGTTAGTCCTGCTCTGCTTTCCTCCTGTGAAAATGGAGACGAGCTCTGAAACACAATGGAGAGCTGCTACCCTTTTGTAGTATCAGCGATGCCTTTGTCCTCTGTGCTTGCAGTGGTGGTGGTGGAATCGCTGTCCCTAGAGGTGTTCAAGAAACGTGTGGATATGGCACCTGGGGGCACAGTTTGATGGCCATGGTGGTCTTATGCCAATGGTTGGACTTGATGACCTTAGAGGTCTTTTCCAACCAAAACAATTCTGTGATTCTGTCCTTGTTAGTGGTAGTAGAGTTTTTGAATGGCTTTCAGCTATTGTGAAACTGCATGCTAAAAACTCCTCTTGCACTTCTGTTTATGCAAGTGTTTGTTGAACTGGGTCTGGTTCTCTTTTCTGTGTTTCTTGAACTTTTTCCTTGTCATTTTAAAGCACTTGGAGATTTTTTAAACTAAAGCTTTAGGTATAGATAGAAGCTTAGTCACTACTATATACATGACAATGCTTTAAATTTTGATCCTTGTTCATACAGCCAGCACAGCACTATCAGCTCTTTCACAGCAGCCCATGAGCTGCCTCCTTGCTCTGACCTTTGCATTGCAGATCATTGTTATACAGCACAATACAGGACACCTGTGTGACAGAGATTAGCCTCTGATGTCCTGTTGCAAATGAATAGGTAGATTCAATTTATTTTCAAATGTTAGTCCAATGGCCCTCTGAGGATATGCAAAGTGCAACTGGGTCCTGTTCAGACGCTGATAAGTAGACTGTAGCATTGCATTCAGATTCATTGTGCCTGGGATGACTGACCAAGAGTACCTCTATAGAAACAAACAGAAATATCTATCAGCAGTTTATCCTGGGGCTCCAAACCAGTTGCTTTAACTGCTGTGAACAGGACATGTACAGTTACATACACTGTGTAATGGCATCCTTTGGGTAATACCCAACTGTCCACTATGAAGAGTTATAAGTTGAATTTCCCGAGTGTCCTTTCCCTCAGAATGCCAAAGCACTTGGCAAATGCTGCTAAGTATTTTAACCTCTTTTTTTTCAGAAAGAAAACACAGACAGAAGCACAGATACACTGAGTGATTCACCAAGGGGTTTCACAGTGTGAATCTGCAATGTGGCTGAAAATAGAAAAAGGCACACTGAGTCCTATTCTAAGCCTTGAAAATGAGGCTATGAAATTCTGCTCTTCTTGAAGATATCCTCTTTTGGACTTTCCTCTGTGCCCTTCCTTCACATTCACAGGATCAATGCAGTATCAGCATTTATTTATAGGAAGTGTTTACTTAACATGATCTTGGAAAAATGAGAGAGGCTAAGAGCACCTTCCTGAAACAGATATTGCTATTTATTGTTTATTACCTAGGACATACCAGAACATTTCTAAAAGCCATCAAAAAGAGAATATGGCAACTGGAGAATATCATGTCCCTAGGCTGTGTAAATACAAAGGCAAGCAAAGGCAATAAAATGTGGTAAATAGAAGACCAGAAAGAAAGGCTTTTGTCCCTAGGCAGCAGATGTAACAATACCATGGCAGCACTGCAATGGTTGTCTGTGAAAGCAAAAAAAGTTACACTGGTTCCAGAAGAGATTTTGTTTTGTTTTCACTTGCTGACTCTCTATTTTCCTAACGAGGAGTGGTAGGGAAAATTCAGTCCCATTCAGGGTGCTAACGGAAAAATCTTAGCACATGTGAAGGCTCAAGCATGAAAAACTTCATGACAGCAACTGTGAGACTCTTCATTTTATAGAGACTTATAGACAGGTGCATGCTGCCAGAGCTGATGGCACCTATGACAGGAAGGGCAGGTTCCTGTCTGGGAAATGACTGTTTCTTATGTCTATAACCTTATGATCTCTGGTGACTCTCAGCAAAGTCTTGGTGAAAATCCAAAAAAGGCAGCTCAGAGATGCACTTTAAACTCTCTCTCTCACCCAGCACTTCTCTGTGGGTTTGGAAATTCTGAAGCAAAATTTTTAATTCATCACATTTCTGCTTTGAAGTTTCTGGTTTCACAAATGAACTTGTAAATGTTGTAGGGACAGGCCCGTGCACCACTGAGNTCTTCTCTATTGAAATATTCCAATTAGCCTTAAACCAGCACAGGTTAGTACTGGAATTATCATGATACTCAAAAGTCTATGCCATCTGGACTTGCTGCACATTTTAGCTGTGGGAGTGTGCTTAAATATCATTCTCAGATCAACCCAGAAAAGGCAGAAAATCCTCTGGTGACTCTTATAAAATATTTTCAAGTAGTATGTGACACCTTATTTCAAGGGAGACTGTTTATCCAAGTGGAAGCTGCCTGAACACTGCTAATGGCCAAACTTGTCCCTGTATGTTGTTCCATCACTAATTATCTCTTCTTGAGTGACCTGTACTAGTGGGAGGTGTCCCTGCCTATGGCAGGGGGTTGGAACTAGATGATCTTTGAGGTCCCTTCCAACCTTATCATTCTATGATTCTATGATTCTCACAGGTAATTAGTGATAGAACAAGAGAGAACAGCCTCAAGCTGCAACTGGGTAGGTTTAGACTGGACATTAGGAAAAAAAATTTCATGGAAAGAGTGGTCAGGCACTGGACCAGGGAGGTGGTTGAGTCACCAACCCTGGATGTGTTTAAAAGTTGTTTGAATGTGGTGCTTGGGGATATGGTTTAGGGGTGAACCTTGTAGAGCAGGCTTATCAGTTGGACTTGGTGATCCTGAAGGTCTTTTCCAACCAGAATGTTTCTGTGATTCTGTGAGGAAAGAAGTGGTACTTGGTGGGGAAATATCTTCACTCTAGTTCACTAATGAGGATATCCTCTTTGATAATTTGGCTACATATTTGTGGTCTGTGTTTCTGTGCAAAACTTCTTAGCTGGAATAGGTCCACAAAGTCACATGTGCAATATTGCCCATAGGATGTCAGGCACAGTGGGATAAGCAACAGAACTGCAAAAGATAATATAAGCTATTAGGGATGAGTCTAGTTAGCATTATGGATTTAAACTGGCAGAGGGGAGATTTAAGCTGGATGTTAGGAGGAAGTTGTTTGCAGTGAGGGTGGTGAGACACTGGCACAGGTTGCCCAGGGAGGTTGTGGCTGCTCCCTCCCTGGAGGTGTTCGGGGCCAGGTTGGAGGAGGCCTTGAGTGACCTGTGCTAGTGGGAGGTGTCCCTGCCTATGGCAGGGGGGTGGAACTAGATGATCCTTGAGGTCCCTTCCAACCTTACCATTCTATGATTCTATGATTTATCTATCTTTATATGCTTGTAATTCTCCAAAAGTCTAATTCTTTGAAATTAAAAGTCCTGAAAGGGTCTTGTCTTCAGTCTGACACTTCCTTGGAAAATTTCAGTAAAAAATTATTTTGCCCTCTCAGTGAACAAGGTCAGGAAAATTGTCTTGCTCTAGTTACCTTTGTGGTGAGAGCTGGAACATGGCAGTATAAAACAGATTTGTGCCTTCCTAAAGTGTCTAAATTTGGCAGAATTATAAGCACTTGAGAAGGGAAATCTCAATTCATACACATTCATTATTTATGATCTTGCTACAGTTTGACTCCTATAGTCTCACTCCTTTGTGGTNTGATGAGAGCAGAGTAAAGGGAAATCTTTGGAACCAGAAGACAAAATCTATTTCTTATCCCCTACCCTTCTTGTTTCCTTACGTTATGATCTTGCAGTAGCTTAAGCCCTTCTAATGTCACAGTCTCCCTTCCACCTCTCCATTTTGCCCATCACAGCAGTGTGTTTGTGATTCTGCTTTCTCTCAGTACTTATGATCACAGAGCTAGTGGGAACAGAGAAGGGAACTGAAAATGGTTTTGCTTTGGCTAGTTCAGCCTCCTCCTCCTCCAGTTCCTTCAACAGCAGTGCTGACAAAAAAGGAGGGAGAAGTGTGTGGCCAGAGGTTGGAAGGAAAGAGAACTAGAGCCAGTTCAGATGGATTTCAGCTGTTCTGGAGTCAGCCTTGAATCTGTGACTACTTAGTGCTCCTTTCACACTTGCCTGACACGGGAAAGAAAAACTGATGCTGTAGGTGTAAAGGTTCAACCATGTTAAAAACCCATATGGGTGTTAATGTGATTCACATAATGCAATTTTGGAGGGCTGTTTTTAATAACTTTAGCAACTAAATAAAGAAATCTACATTGAAAGAGCAACTAAAGACTGAAAATGTCAAGTTGGTCTCTCTAGGTAGTATATATAGTCTTTTGATCTTTATCTGTGGAACTCAGAGATCTCATTGTGGTTGGTAACAGCCTGTTAGTCTAAGAAGTGTTGTGAAAATGGCTCAGTAAATATTTCTGAAACGCATGAATTGTAAAACTGACTTAAAGATAACTATTTTCAAATCAGGGATTGAAACAGCATACACATAAGGCTTTGAGCCCCCCTGAGGAATACAGATAAAACAAAATAACTGCTCATTAATTAAGTAGGTTTGATTCCATGAACTGAACAAGGCAAGGATTCTTAGAGGGGAGTGGACCAAGGTGCCTGAGCAGCAAAAGGGCAAAATTAGGGTTGCATGTGTAGCTTTGCTTCTGGCATCTCCTGTCTTCTAAATGCTATGAAATATTCATCTAGGGATTTGTGTGCAACATAAATGTGAAATACAGGAGTGGAGATGACAGGATTTCTGTGAACTTATTAAGCACATTGCACATACAAAATCCTAAGTCGCCCTACAAGCATTTTAGAAAGCCAGCTTGGAACATGAAATTCATATGAGGGAGGGAACACAGCCTTTTCATTTCTTTAAATAAGAAAATTTAAACTGGTTCCATCTTAATTAAATGTGTATGACTGCTCATTGGATCCACTCCATCATTCCACACAGCCACTAGTGCATAACACTCACTAACTAGTAACATCTGGATAGAGGATAAAAGAAGAATGTCTTGCAAGAGTATGGGGATGTGTGCAGGAGTAGTGAGGCTGCAGAGATTAGCTGATTCAGAAAAGATGAGACATATGATTTTCATTAATGGTTTTGGGAAACCACTAGTTTCTGTAGTTCCAGAAATTTCTATAAAGGAAATAGTAAAAAGGAAAAGATGCTTTCAGTTTTGTGTGTGTAGGGCTGCTCTTACACTTGGTCTAGTCTGAGGAAACCAACTGGTGTGTCCCCTTGTGGAATGATATTCCACATACAGAGACCTTGCTCTGTGCTTCTTACATGGGCAGATTTCAAACAGGTTTGACATCAATTTTGCTAGAGCAAAGTATACATTCTATTGTGTAAGAATGGAAAAACTTTCTGTAGGAAGCATTAATTGACAAACCTTGAATGTTCTGCTCTTTCTTTAGCTGCCTCAGTATAGCGTTTTTGTCATCACCAGCAACTGAAAACAATAATAAGCCATTAATTATCTTCAATTAATTATCTTCGATTAATTATCTTTCTGTGGGACAGCATGAGCTGGAAGCCCAGTAAATAGTTTAGCAGACTAGTAGTTTCCATGCCTGTTCTTGCCAAAGGACTTTGGTTGTGCTGTAGGTGATTAAGGTGAATGCACAAACTCCCCTGCAAAAAACATGCAGGGCAGCATTTGGTTAGGAAATTCACAGAAGACCTGAAAGTAAAGTATAGTACTTAAGTGACAGGGGATTTGAGGGTCTTACAAGTGCTCATAACCCTTGACTACAGAGTCTGTGTCTCCTGCTAGCTAATGAGTTACATTTACTCCAGCACAAGCAAAGTCCAGGCAAACCTGAGGTCCATTACCCTCATGGACCAATCCTTCCAGCATCTGGGACCTCTATGCACTTCTGCTTGTGCCTCGTTTGTGCCTCCTGTGAGAGGTGAACACCTGAGAGATGGTGCTTGGAGCCTAACATGCAGAAGCAGTGGGGAAACCACAGCCTGTCTCACAAGCAGCAGCACACCAAGTTGTCCTCGCTGAATTCATTTCAGCCCTGGAGTGGTGGAGAGACTGCAAAGCAACACTGAGCACATGAGTCTATGTCCTTCCCTAGCAGCTTTAGGCAGAGTACAGCCCACATTACCATTTGCTGTGGGCTAAGTAGTAAAACAGTAATTCCATATTTATTGTGCAACCAGTAAAAGCCCCATAGGAAAAGCACAATGGTGCTCCCAAGTGAATACAAATGATAGACCTAAACCCTGCTTTACTGCAGATACCCTTGCAATAAAAGCTTAGTTCTGCATACAATGCCTTTTAATAACATTTGCACTAAATTGCAAGCAATTTAAAATATTAATGAACTCAAAATGAAGTCTCCATTACTCGTTATCCACAATGGGATGAAAACAACCTTGAAACCATGGAGACCTTAGATTGTTTTTCTTTGTTACTGTGTCTTTGTTCAACACTATACCTTTCAGCTTCCTCAGCACTACAATACTGACCTTGAAACAACCAAATGTACTCAATTTTATAAGGGAGTTTCCTTTATAAAAGATTTCCAGTTCCACAGGAAGTAGTGCAATAATAATTGACAGGTATTTGTTTCTTTCTAAATTGCTCCAGACATGACTTAAATGTAGTGTCATGCAGCAGTCTCTGAATATTGGTCTGTCAATAACTCAGTATTACTCTGGAGCATAACTGAAAACGGATTGCTTCCAGTTTTCCCTTCAGTTCTGGGTCAGATTGGAAGGTAAAAGTTGGCTATAGAATCATAGAATCATACAATAGTAAGGCTGGAAGGGACCTCAAGGATCATCTAGTTCCAACTCCCTGCCATAGGCAGGGACACCTCCCACTAGTACAGGTCACTCAAGGCCTCCTCCAACCTGGCCTTCAACACCTCCAGGGAGGGAGCAGCCACAACTTCCCTGGGCAACCTGTGCCAGTGCCTCACCACCCTCACTGCAAACAACTTCCTCCTAACATCCAGTCTAAATCTCCCCTCTGCCAGTTCAAACCCATTGCCCCTTGTCCTGTCATTACAAGACCTTGTAAATAGTTCCTCCTCAGCCTTCCTGTAGGCCCCCTTCAGATACTGGAAGGCTACTATACGGTCTCCTTGAAGCCTTCTCTTCTCCAGGCTGAAGAGCCCCAACTCTCTCAGCCTGTCCTCAGAGCAGAGCTGCTGCAGCCCTCGCAGCATCTTCATGGCCTCCTCTGGACCCGCTCCAACACTTCCATGTCCTTCCTGTGCTGGGGGCTCCAGAACTGCACACAGGACTCCAGCTGGGGTCTGACGAGAGCAGAGCAAAGGGGCAGAATCCCCTCCCTTGCCCTGCTGCCCACACTGCTCTTGCTGCAGCCCAGCACACAGTTGCTGTCTGGGCTGCACTCACACTGCAGCCTCATCTTGAGCTTTTCATCACCCCAGACCCCCAGGGCCTTTTCCTCAGGGCTGCTCTCAGCCATTCCCCACCCAGCCTGGATTTGTGCTTGGGCTTGTGCCTACCCAGGTGCAGGACCTTACACTTGGCCTTGTTGAATGTCATGAAGTTGGCCTGGGCTCACCTCTCCAGCCTGTCCAGGTCCCTCTGGATGGATCCCTGCCCTCTAGCAAGTCAACTGTGCCACACAGCTTGGTGTTATCTGCAAACTTGCTGAGGGTGCACTGATTACTCTGTCCATGTCTGGCTATGTCAATGTGAGTCAAATTCACCCCTAAAAAGTTGAGGTGGATTTGACTGCTTTCTTATCTTGTATCTGCCTCCTTCCTTCTGAAATAAGTCGCATTGATTAAGATGAGACTAAGCCAGTATCTGGCCTGCATACTTTGCTGCTGTATTGAGGAGTATCTGCACTTGGGCTTTTCATGACTGTGTCATCTTTCACTTAAGCTCTCCAGAGCTTGCTTTGCTGGATCACCTAGAGCTGAGTTTGTTAATTTGTGATGCATACAGCAAACTAACTTCCACATTTTCTGCTGCTTTCAGCTAGGATTTTCATACCAGTATCAACCATCCCTTACAGCTAGAAAGTTTTCTGATTAATGAATAGGTCAGACAACTTGGAATTATGGACCATGCTGATCTAAGCAAAAGCTCTCATGTTTCCTAAAGTCATTTCTTTGGCTTCCATTCCTTTTAGTAATACATCCAGCACATCTGAAACTTAGAAATTAGCTTTGTAGAGCAACCTAATGGACTGAAGTCAGATTTAGATAGGGTAACTGGATATGGGCAGCATCTCTAGGAACGCCTGGGAAGTGTGTAGGGGGAAGTGTGGAACAGTGTCTTGGCTTTAATTGAGTCAGGGGGTTGTGATCAAGCCTTACTTTTTTTTTTTTTTAATGATGTTTTTTTCAAGGTATAAACACAATACAGATTGGAGATCCATATCCTAGGTAGGATATAGATCCTGTGTGATAGGTATGACCACAGCCTGTGTCTTGTCAAGATGGCAGTAGATGAGAATTTAAGGGTAGTAGAATCTCCTCCAGGGTGCACTGATATGGAGAGTAGTGGATTTGCTGATGCTTGTAACCACTCAGGGCTTCACGGGAAAAATGTAAAAGGGCCTATTTTAAATTTTTTCTAATAGTTGATGAAGGGTGGTAGTTCTGGTTTTGCCAATGGTAGAAATCATTCTCCCTGCAGATTAGAAAGGTATTCAGAACTTTGACTGTAAGAATATATAGTTTATATTTACTGCATGTAAATTTTCCCCCTCTTGGTTTCAAAATACCACTTTTTGGGTATAATAGCAATGCTTTTAAGAAAACAATTACCACTTCATGGAGAGCTTTCTTGGGGGTAGGAAATGGGTGTCTGTTGAAAGCAGTGCTCAAAATCAAAACAAATCTGCTGTAGCTCCTGAGAGAGTGATAGAAGAACCAAACAGAGTCCATGTTTGCATTTCAGCTCAGTCTTGGGAACCATAAAGAATCTTGTACTGGTTGATTAAAACTGGTGGTGGGTGCCAGACTTTGTTCTGTTGAAGAAACTTTGTAAATATGGAGCCATTGTGAGGAATAGGCATGAAATGGCTATTGCCAAGTCTTCATGTCAGGAAGATTTAGGAAAGAGTTGGAGAGAAGCTGCTTTGATTAACTCACTTCCCAGCTACATAAAGAAGTTGAAAACACACAGGGTAGAATATATGTCAGCTCCTGTTGTTACTGCCTATAAAACTGATACATTGGCTGTTTAACTGCAGACAGTTTGAGGTGTGTCTATGCTTGTTTGGTTTTTTGTTTTTTGGTTTTTTTTTTTTTACCACACTAAAATAATACAATGACAATGGTATTTGAGAATGTGTTCATGTCCTCCTACTTCAAATATGTCTGCACTTTTTCTTTTGTTTATTTGATTGCACCCCTCAGCTTCTCCCTGAGAAGAATACAAAGTAATTACTGGCAACCAGTAGTCTCAGCATCTCAAAACATTAAACTTGGTGAAACCATTTTAAGCAGCATATGACTGCATGCACTTGAAAACACTGGCTTCTATGTTTTGAGAGTCTGTGTTTTCCCAGAATAAAACTGATAAGGATCTAATCTCAGAATCACAACAGTTTTATTCTTTGTTGTGTGACTCAAGAGGCAATCAATACTGTTTGATCATTTCATCTGGTATTCATACTGGGACTTACCATGACATGCATGGCTGCCTGTTATCAATTCCCAAGCACAAANTGACCTGTACTAGTGGGAGGTGTCCCTGCCTATGGCATGGGGTTGGAACTAGATGATCCTTGAGGTCCCTTCCAACCTTACCATTCTATGATTCTGCAACTAAGAAAAAGGAGAGAGCTGTTTCCCCTTATACTTACAGAACATCCACTGTGAAGTAATTATTAATTTAAAACAAAGATCCAAACTGATTTTCTGCTCAAGCCAGATGTATGACTCCCCCTTCTCATAGCTTATTCTAAACCTTGTATTTGGATAACAGTCTCAGGAGAAGTGATTAAGTCGCTAAGGGTCATTTTCTACTAGCTTTAGCCATCTCATCATCAGCTGTGGTTTCAAGAGCCTTGCATGGCTCAAAACCCCTGACATGACAGAATATACTCTGAAACAATTTTCTCAGGGTCACTGTCATTAAATATATGGCCACAGTGATTTGTTGAACATTTGTATGCTTACTCTTGAGACTTATTCACGTGAGGCAACTTTACAGGGAATGATCCTTCATAATTGACATTAACAAACCATTACCAGAGCCTGAATTGCACAAGTATCAACACCTGAGCTGAGAAACCCTGCAGGTGACAATTTGGTAATTGTTGATACAGCTGGATGACCTTTACTTGTGCCACCCTAAAGGTAGTTTCCAGGGAGGAAGCCAAGCCAAAGCAGTCATCACAACAGAAAGCTCTAAGTGCCAATTTGAGACACAACAGAGCACCAAACGATGTAGACCAGCTGGGCCTTCACCACTCCAGCCACTTCATTTCTCTAAGCCAGGTCTCAGTTACCACTGATGTGACAGGATCTTTGGTCATTGCTAGATGCAGGATTTCAGAGTAGAGCACACATCTTCTAATGTTACTTTCTTTCTGACTCCTTTAGCTACCAACAGGAGATCCACAGAAATGTCCTGTCCTCCAAAGACCATTTCTGAAGTAGAGCTATCAAAAAAGAAAAACATTAAGAAGACTAAAGGTGGAATTAAGGTAGGAGTATCTGTGACTTTGGGACATATCATATTGTGAGAGAACAGAAGCATAGGTTTACATATTTACACTTGGAATGAAAATAAATAACAATAGTTACAAGTTAATTATGGTATTTTTACACTTGCATTGCAATATGAATGTTACTCATCTAAGTGTTAAGATTTAAGTTTGTGTGTGTGTATATCTGAGTTACACTGAGGTAGAAATCACTTCTGAAGGATGAAAGGGGAAATATGGAGGGAATGGTCAACAATAAATACATTAAAGTGCATACGAAGTGCCTGTGCTGCCTTATACTATAATATGAACTATTTTGCTTCTAAAATTGGAGTGCAATTCCAGCTCCTCTGAAGTTAGGATGCCTTATGCTCAGAGTTTTACAAAGTTAGAAAATTAATTGAACAAGAAAAAAATGCATAAGGGTAGGTTCTATGCAAAGGAGAAAGGGACTGTACATTTAATACTTAGAAATAAACCAAACTAACCCACAGAAAAACAAACAAACAAATGAAAACCCACCAAAAAAAAAAAAAAAAAAAAAAAAAAAAAAAAAAAAAAAAGGAAAAAACAAAACTAAGAGATATCCTACTGTTATCTGCTGCTGCTGCATGGGAAAATAAGGTTCAGGGAAGTGTTTGTTAATTTTTGTGTTTCTATGATGAGCTTTGTTGCATTTTTTCTGCATCAAGACTCTGTTTAGGACTCTTTGGACACCCTTATCTTTGCCTCCCTAGTTCCAAACCTGACAGCATTGAACAGCTGTGCAGAGGGTCTTTTATTCGAGCTCTAGAGCTGGGATAATGAGCAGTTTTTTGGCCTTGAGTATTTTAAGTCTGCAAAAAAGAAGGTCCAGAAACTTCATTTATCTGCACATCTTGTACCTAAGATGAGCTGCAGCTGCATCCTGGAACTTCTCACTTGCCAAGCTAACTGAAATGGCCACTTGGAGAAACCACTCTTTTTTTCCCCCCCTTCCTGTCAAATTCAAGTAATGCCTCCTTTGTCTTATTTAAAATGTTTGCATTTAGAGGATGTAAACATACCTGTGAGACATGGGAGGAGCATCACCCAAGTGGTGTTCTGAAAGATCTGTGCACAAACGTTATGTAACTTTGCCATTGGTTAAGTACCAAAAGTAAAACAGAAATCAAATCATATACATAGTACTGTTTACTGACAGCCCTTTAAACAATAATGCAGGGACCATAAAAGGGATGTTAAGATTCATGTTATTAGTTCTTCAGGGCAGCATACCACTAGAATGGTTTAAAAAAGGGCAATTTAACCTATGTTTTGAGGAAATGAGGGCCCTGAATGTGCTGAGGAAAATACAACTAATATTCAGAAAGAATAGCAAAAGGAGTTGGCCAGTCTGGGACAGAGGTCCGATCATGATTTGGCTGCCTCATGGAAGCATAAAACCAGCAAGCAGCCTTTTTCCACACTGTTCAGCAGTTTTGGGACAGGAGAGGAAAGGAATAAGCTTTGTCAGTACATCTCTGGGGGAAAAAAACATCCCAACCTAAAATAGGCTCTATACCACAGAGAGATGCTCCATCAGCTCCTGCTATTGCAGTTGTTTTCTTACTTTTTTTTCTTTTCGTAGGTTCTTCAGCTATTTTAAAGACTATTTTTAGAATGTAGCTCTATGTAAGAATGTAATCAATAACAGAGTTTTATCATAAAAACTTTTCAGGGCGTTTTCTAGTTTAGGCCATAATTATTGAAGGTATTGTTAAAATAAGCATTTTGGACTTTCTGATTTCAATCATTAACAGAACAAAATTCAAACATTAGAACTTCTTATACCAATAAGAGCCACGGATGGCTGCGTGGTTTAATCCTGCTAGTGCAAAAATTCCTCACAGATCAGAAGTAGGTTGGTTGGTTTATGTCAGAGGGGATGGGAATATTGAGGTGGGTGTGAAGAGATAGGGAGAAGTAACATTACCTTGCATCAGCAACAGCTAAAAAGTCTATCAAGTGTCTACCTGGCCCAATTCTATTATTTAACTTTTGCTGTAATGCAAGCTGCTTCAACCCACCTCTTTTGTTATTCATACTCCTGACATGGTAATAGACATGACATTTATTTCCCTAAAGATGAAAACCAAAAAAAAATCAAACTCAGTCTCTTTTCTGAAATGGTTAAGGCAGCCCTCAATTTCTGCAAGAAGTACTAGTACAAAGGCACAGAATGAAATTGTCAGCAGGAAATATAAAACTGGTCTCATCTTTGTCTACACTCACAGAATCTGACTTTGAAATTAGTCTTAATCTCCTCGGTAATGCAGGTAACTGGTTCCTCCCATAGCTAGGTACAAGCAACATGCTTTATGTTTTATTAAAACATCAATTAATTTTTAAAGCTACAAGACTACAGCACAAATTATCCTCCCCCACTTTGCTCCCATTGTTGCTGTAAATTCAGATTTTATTTGTTCTGATACTAGTTCAGGTGAGGATAGTTTCTTAATGGATATTATCACCACCAACTAGCTACAAAATTTAGAATGTTAGACCACTGCTTTTTTTCCCAGAATCAGTCCTTATAAAGTGCTCATGAACTTGAAGACTCTACTGGAGTTCAGATATTGGCTTGAGTTAACCGCAAACTCAGCAGCTAAGTTGTTTTAATGAATTTGAAGAGACTGCCTTTGTGCAAATCCAAAAGCTGCAGGCAAAGGAGGAAAAGCCTGCTCAAAACTTGCCTGGAGCACACTTGAAGTGATCCAACTCTACAAGACTGGGCAAGGAAGTAGGTTAATGTTTATGAAAATATTATGTAAAAAGCTCCAGTCCATTTTAGCCTGGAAACAGCCCTTGCACACGTACCTTGTGCTCAGTATCTGAGGGTACTCACTGTCTTATGTAATACTACTACTACAAAGACACCTCCAAGAGGCACAAGACAGATTCCCAAGACTTGTCTGCATGACATGGTACAAAGAACTCCGATACTGGGAAGTCTCTGGATTGACTTCAGGTCAGAAAAAACAACCAAGCAAAAATATTTCAAACATCTAAGGAAGTAACTTATCCCTGTAATTACCTAAGGACATAATTCACATTCTATGGTAGAAAAACCTAAAGACATACCTGGAGCCAAGAACACTTCACATGCCCATATTGAGCAAATTAGCAAGAAAGAGGTGTTCTTGATTCATTACCTGCACATCTAGCATTCAATTATTTTAACTTGCCCAATGACTTCCTAGACTAGGTAGGATGGCTTTTACTCTTTTAGAGCATTAAAATCCCTAAAATAAAAGCACCAGCTGTTAAATATTCCCTCTTTTAATGGGTCCTTTTCAGATTGAAGTCATGCATGAAGCTAGTCAAGGAGGATCTAGCAGAGTCCTGGTGATGAGTGAAAGTGATGAGAATTTGTCAACAAGGAGGAGGTAAGGCTGCACATATGATCCACTTACCATTTTGTTCTTAGAATGCAAATAACTGTGTTTATAGTATATTCTCTACAAATTCTTTTGAAGTTCACTATCATTAATAACTATATGAAAAATCAAGTTACAAAAATACTGGCGGCCATGCATTTATGCATAGTCTAACACCTCAAATAGCAAACAATTTATTGTTTTGGAGAGGGGCCTGGGAGCAGGTTGCATTTTTTTGTTGTTCTTGAAGTAGTTACATAACATGAGCAAGTAAATGATCAGAATAAGCCTCAGCATGTATTAACAAAAAAAATACAGCAGTAAAGATCATCTTCTTTGGTTCAGGATATGAAAGTCTGCCTACATACCTCTGAGAAACTTCTGGGTTTTTAAATGCAAGACACTCTTTTCTCCTGTTCTGCAAAGTCTTGAGAGAGATATTAATGATGTATTCTAAACCACCAAACAGTTGTTTAAATTAACAGAAAGTACCACACAGACCCAGTATCTAACGCAGTTGAACTGCCCTGTTTCTGGGTCAAAGGGAGCAACTAAAACAAACCCCAAACCCACAACGAACCCCACTACAACAAGCCAAACTCCACAATCCTCACAGACTTAGTTTCCTTTGTTCTCTTCCTCGGTGTGATTCAGAAAATTTATACTTAGGTTTTGTCTCTACCTCACTCAAATATACACTGAAGTTCCTGGGTGCGCCAGACTACATTTCTAAAAGCTCACTGCATTATGCTATCAAATTGGATACATACAAAAATGCCACTTATTACTATCTAAACTTACTTAAACCCTCTGAAAATACTTTTGACTGGTCTCCGACCCATCAGCTAGTTTTGATCAGGTGTAAAGTGTGATCTGAAGTAGAACTTGTTCAGATAGATACACATCTCTTGAGGAATAACTTCCTAAAGAGAAGATATAAATGTAGAGTTAACAGCTGGTGGCATTCCTAATATCTGAATTTTACACAGCGTTGGAGCTAGCAGCTTGGTAAGCAAGTTTGAGCTGTCTCCTTTCTTGAAAACGATTTTTCCTTTTGTTCCAGAAAATGTTTGGTTCGAGGTAGAATAGAAAGGAAGCAAGGTGTGAGGGGTGGAGGGGAGAGAAGCAATTTGAAGTCCTCCAAGAGAGAACTGAGAATGGCATTTAAACGCCAGTCACTTGTAAAAGAAAGCAACAAGAGATATTTACTTTTGCTGTCATTTTGTGTTACTTATTTCTTTTAAGAAAAAGAACATTTATTCAAAACAAGTTTTACAAAACAATTGTCTTTTTTGTGGTACAGAGCAAAGTCTTAAGAATAAATATTGAATACTTCGTATAAAAATCAGTAATATCAAAGGGAAACTGATGCAAACCAAACAAACAGGTAAAAACAATTTTAGGGTTAAATATGTTGTGCAACAACGTCAAACTCTTAATGAGGAGTGACCATTCAGGCTGATGGTTTTATTTGTAGAAGTAAAAACCTGACAGCCCTGCATTGGAGCACCAAGACTATTCTTAAAAAAGGTTCCAGAAGAAGGTGTAGGAATCTTAAGTCATTGTTTAGAACCAGGAAATAAGTTTTCTAGCGTCTCCATTTTTTCCAGAGGAGTGCCTTCATGCTTTCCTTTTTACTCAACAAGCAACTTTCCACTGCAGCAAAAGAAATCCATACTACAAACATGAAGGCCCTTTTAAGATTAAGAAACAATCCAAACAAAACTCAAACCACCTGTAAAAGCATTTCAATGGTCAGAAGTGACTTCCAGATAATGGCAAACAACATTGAAGCAACATTTTAGATGTTAGCTAGGTGACTATCCTATAGAAGTTTAATCTACTTAAAACTTGCTTTACCTTCGCTTGTATCAGTGACAACAAATCCCAGTGTATAGTTTTGCTGGGAAAAAACCATAGCCTTAATAGTACAGTTTGGTTGCAGACTACACAGAAAGACCCTCTTTCCCTACAGTGAACAGGGTGGCTTGTTCTAGCAGTGCAGTTTTCCTGTGCAGCTTGTTGATTGAATTGGCTCTCAACAGGTCAGAGACCTGATGAAGCAGCTTTCCTTTGGTACGGAATACTACTTTCTCTATATGTGTATTTATTTCTCTGTAAGCCAACAGGTTACACAAATCAAGGGCTGTCTTGTTTAGTTTCTTTTAGAAAAGCCACACACATCCTTAGAATGGTAATCAGTATGTTCAGGCAAGAAGTGGAACTGAATTTGCCCTTCAAGTGTAGCACTTACATTCTTTAATTCTTCTGGTGCTCATAAATTATTTGTGGCCTCTTTATATACCCAACATTTAGGTCCAGTTCTTATTCTTTTCCTTCTGGAAAACTAATTATACGTGTTTCACTTAATTCCAGTAGCTACCTACCATTCCCCTGAAACGGCAGCTTAGAGAGCAGTCAGCAAGCTCACTCCTGCATTCTGTCTATGCTAACATATACTATTAAAATCTGCAGCACAGCTCCAAGGAGCAGTACCAAATTGTTTAAACAAAGTTCAGTATTTGCATCTTAAAACTGCTACATCCTGTAAAGCTGTTCTACAGTAAAGTCAGTAGATAAATCAAGCACCTCACTGCTCCACACAGTGACAGACCTAGAACTTGTTCCAGCATCGCTTCAGTTCACAAGCAGCATCTAGACCATACTTTGTATGAGCTGTGTCCACTCCAGGAAGAGCTGTCACAGGTTTGGCAACTGACAACTAAAATACCTGTCCCGAGTCTGTGGAAACACCATGAGTGAGCTATACACAAGATGACTGCACACAGCCTAACACTTTGGTTCTCTGTGATACTTACATGGTTCCATAGCACAACTCAGAATAGCTGAAGTTTGAGCATCACTTAGTTCTATCCTAAATTTACACCACACAGGTGATTTCCTCCTGTAGGTGATATTAACATTTAACTATATTCAAGGCAGGGGTTTGTAAACACAAAGTTCCCTGAAAATATTTTTTTTGGTTCATCTTATGCTTAAGACTTCAGGAGAAATATTTTAGTGATTTTTGATTTGTGTACTGAGTTTCTGTGGATCAACATCTCCCTGTCCCTTCAATGTGAAGTCAAACTTCATGCAGAAAATACCCTATTTGTTAGGACAAGCACGAAATTTTGCCTTTTCAAGTCTTTAACAGCTTCAAATCAACTACAGGTAACATTCTTGGGAACCTTTCCTTGCTTTTCATTTGTAGAACCATGGATATTGGAAAGGAGAAGCACTGTTAAAAGAAAACTGGGTTAGCTTATGTGCTTATTAAAGATTGGACTGTTTAAATATACTGCTTGGGTTTTTAGAAGGCAGAGAAAGATGAGCAAAACCAGTCACATGAGTAATATTTGATTTTTATCCTTTCAAGTTCATTCCAGATCTAAAGGGAGCCCCCTTCTTACTTAGATACTGCTTCCCTCCTTTAAAGATTTAGGGAGCTTTGAGAAATTTGTAGCAGGTCTTCACTTCTAGCACTTGCTGTTTGTCAGTTGTGGAGGTCCAAACTTACTTTCTATGAAGCACTGAAAAATAGTGAATGTTTGTAACCAATTTACATTGCCTTAAACTACTGCAACAGTCTCATTCATGAAGCCAGAAGTTGCATTTTCCTCATGTTTTGAAAAGTCTACTCCATTTTGATACAGCATTTTCTTTTTCTATCATGTGCCTCAGTTCACACAGCTTTAGAAAAACCAAAACTTAGACATACTGACAAGTCCAAAGTGACAGACATTTCACCAAGCATTTCAAAGTCTAGAATTGCATCCCTTGAAGAGTGTATATAAAAAAAAACAAAACAAACAACCAACAACAAAGCTACAATATAAAAAAAAGTCAGAGCACTATAAGAGAGCTATTCCAGTAAGAGTTTCTGAACAGTATTTGGGACCAGCTTTCCTCATCCCCCCACCCTCCAACTATTCATGTTTCAGTTTTGCCTCTTTCCATGTTCCACATTTATTTATAATTTTGAATAAACAGCTAAAAAGTTGTTGCTCTGTTTTGGCTCAGTGGATTTTCAATGTAGATATTCAAGTATTAAGAAAATGCAGCTGAACAAGGGTATGTGTCCTCATAGTACAGTTTACAGAGAAGCACAATGTTGACTAGTTTGCAGTATATTCTACCCCAAATCCCTGAAGAAAACTTTTTAACTTTGGGATCTGTAGCCTGCTTCCAGAGCTGGTGAAGATCATCTACGTGTCCATGAGATGTCATCATTTTGTTATAAATGCAGGGGTGATATGGAGCCTTTCCTTCCCCAGAAAAAAATACATGATATTGTGGTACAATTCCCACTTTATTGGCACAGAGACCCATGAAAACATCATCTATATAAAGACTTGTATTGAGAGTCAGCGATGCCTCATAAACTTTGGCTGCTACATCATTTGATATTACATATGCAGCTCCTGCTGTGTAGTCAGGGTAAGAGGGCCACTGGTACATTTCATATGGAACATAGTATTTGCTACTCTTGTCTCTTACGGGAGGGGATCCACGATGGACACGACCAATCCAGAGGTCTTGAACACCCATTTGTGCTAAACTTTGAAGATAAGCAACGAGATTTGGCATATGGATAAATATATCATCATCTGCAGACATAATGAACCTGGCATGAGGGCAGTAGGCATTCACCCAGCTGAACTGCAAAAGCAATTTCAGAGTAAGATTGTGAAAAGTATCCAAGAAGTCTTGCTGAATCAAATCACTGTATTTCTGGTCTTCCAGCTGCAGTTCTCTTTGCAGCTGTGTGTGCTGCAGACGATCTGTTGGTCGCCCTAAAGCAAAAAGAGTTTTGATGTTGGCATTCAGTTGAGAACGAACATACTTCTCATTACCCCAAGTCTGTCTAATTGCATCCCTCCGATGACGGTTTTCAGGAGAAGTCTTCACAAACAATAGGAGGAGGACATCCTGCTGCTGACATTTCTCTCTGTGGTTGATCAAGTACTGGTAGCTTGATATTCTGTCCAAGTTATCTCTATTGATAGAGAGACTGTCATTCACAAAATGGTAGCTATTTATGAGGTATCTGTATGAATAGGACTTCATATGGCTCATTATGTGATTATCAAATGATTCCCAAAAAAACATGAGAGACAGTATGAAGCAAGTGGCACATATCTGCAAAAAATGGCGTTTTCTGACTCTTCTGGGACTAACAAACATTCTGATGCAGTTTCTATAATCCTTATGCTGGTTCAGGATCTGTGGTTTTACAGTGCCTGTAGTTTAGTTTGAGAGCAGTGTCATCACTTCAAGGTAAGCATCCATTGTAAGGCATGTTGTCTTTCATTCAGTATCCTTTCATTCAGCTTTGTTCATCGATTTCACAAGTCATCTTTCTCAAAAAATGTTTCTCTTTGATACAAAGAATGTAGACAGTTTCCAAAGATGAGACTCGCGGATGAGTATATTCCTTTTCTGGCATCTTGAAGGGAAAACTGCAGTTCTTAAATCAGATCTTCTCATGTGTTTCTTTCCTTCATGAAGATAAATACCTGCCAGTTGTAAGGGAGGGGAGAGATAAATGTTTTAGTGAGCGGGTTTTAGGTTTGGTCATGGAAATCAGTTGACTACTCAAACAGTCCCCATCACCTCCCACCTACACACCTCCCAAAGCCTGGCAGCAAGTTAGAGGTTGTCAGTGGCCCAGAGCAACCTTGAGGGAAGTGCAGGATACAGGGAAGCTGCCACAGAGGCTTCAGCGCTGACACAAGAAAGTCTTTCTTGGAAAAACCCACTGCAATTAAGCAAAATGCTGTCACCCGTTGGTTAAGCTAGGTGAGATGAGCTACACCCTACAAATGATCCAGTTTAGAAGCTGTTTGGGGAGCCCATTAAAGAGCCAGACCCAGCAGAGACCTACCCCTGCTCCCAGATGTGAGAGCCCC